>JBCJKH010066416.1:0-10777 GCA_039877255.1 Loriculus beryllinus | reverse complement strand
ATAGTAGTCCACAACAAGCATGAGATCAAGCTGGGTGATCTCATAGCCTATTCTGATGCTGGACTATGATTCCATATGGTTGGCCACAGTCCTTTATTCATTTTAAAGTGTAGGTCAATCTGCCTGAAGATGTGGAAAGAAAGAGAAGAAACTGGGAAAATGAATGCTTGGGAAGATTTGTCCTTGGTTGTGCAAACAAGACTGTAGAGTTCATCTTTGGAACAGCATTTTGGAATTAGAATTAAAATTCCACACTGTCCTTGGAGTTCTGCTCATCATAATTTTAAATGAATCAGATCTCTGAGGACCAGGCAAAACCTCTGAAAAGATTAATTTCAGTTGTAAAGTCTAGTAATAGCAATGTAAGATATGTCCAGGAAAAAAGGAAGCTGGAGCTGAGTATGTCATAATGAGTTATAATAATGTAATCTCTGTTAAAGTATGTACTGGAAAACAAAGAAAAACACTTAAATTCTAAGTGTGAACAGGGCATTTAATATGTCTGCAGCTGTGTGCTTAATTTCATATATTATTGTTGGGCAAGTTACAGTATTCTTAACTCAGTTACTTAAGGAAGACATGAAAGTGCTAAATCTAAGTTCCTATTGCAAAAGATTATTTTAAAGGATCTTTGAGTAAATTTTGAATCGTGATGTGACTTTGTAGTGGCAGACCTACACTATTTCACTTTTGTTCACTCTACAAGTTTTATCTCTATGTTGCCTCAAAAAAGAATGGCTGCTACAAGTGGAGATTGGGTATCCAATGTCAGTAACATTGCTTAGTTGCAACCAATTTATTTACAGCTTTTTTTTTTCCCCTATTTTAGTTCCAGACACATACTTTTGCTTATGCTGGCAGCTGATGTCTGTGATGGCCATGGTGCATGAAGTCTAATACAGGAGGAATGGGACTTTTTATGGCATATAAAGGAGTAAATAAGTAAATGGAGGGACAAGGGTCATTCCTGGTTCCATTAACATTTTAGGGTATTTTCTCATTTGAAGCATCATACATGTAGCGCCCATTACCTGTTTTCAGCCTCTTTGCAGTGGCAAAACACCCCATCCCTGACAGTGTTTAGAGCCAGGCTGAACAGAGCCTTGGGTGACATAATCTAGGGTGAGGTATCCCTGCTCATAGCAGGGGCATTGGAACGAAATGATTTTAAGGTCCTTTCCTATCTATTCTATGATTCTATGGATTGCCAATTCTTTTGAAACTTTCACTGGTTTGCACTCAGAAGAGAAGCATTCACTCCTGTTTGTAATTTCAGATGTATCCATGTGGGCATACTTCTTAGTCTGGGTTTCCTTGGCAGAAAAACGTTTTTGCCAAGGAGCTGTGATTTGGAAGCTTCTTAGCAGTGTAAATTTGTCTGCCATCAGGTCTATGCTGCTGAGGATAGACTTTTTAATTACCTCATTTAAAGATAGCTTTGGTATCTCTGTCCCACGCTGAAGTCTATCATGTAGATAGTTCTGAATCACTGAAGTGTATGCAGATTTTATTACTTTATTCGTGTCCTCATTTGTATAGCCAGCCCTGATGATTTTACCACTTTACTGGGGTTTGTATTTCTATGCTATAATATTTACTTGATCTGCCAGTATTTGCATATTTTTGATTGATAATTATTTCATGTCTTTTAATGCAAGTACTGTTGGAAAAACAGTGTTAACTTTTATGATTTTCATTTCTGAGTCTGAAGGGGATAGCACTCTGTGCAGGTGATAGCGTCCTAATTCTGATTAATAGTGTGGTGCTTTGAATTCTCAGGTTTGAAATTCTAACAGATTTCATGGCTATAAGCAAGCGTATGTAAACGTACATGTAAATGTATGTAAAATGTATCAAAAATTGTATTTTAACAAAATTTAGTAATTGGGTAAGCATATATCCCCCCCACAGCAGGAGAGCTGGAACTAGATGATCTTTATGGTCCCTTCCAGCCCAGTCCATTCTATGATTCTATGGTTATGGTTCAACTAAATTTAAACTTAGCATGCTTTCAGTGATGGATTTACTCTAGCTCTTAATTTTTAATGTATAGCTTTGAGCTTTGAAGTAGTACTTGATTAAGTTGGGCAAGGAATTAATTAATTCAAGCTCCACTGAAGAAATGAGTTATTTTTCCTTGCTGTATTTTGGGGCCTGTTCCGTGGAAGTATTGTTTTTGATTACCTGGACAATGTTTATTAAATCATGGTCCTGTTGCCACAGATGTTTTGAGGAATTAAAGTATCAGCACTTCCTAAGTAGCAAGGTATAACCTTAGCTGAAAACAGTGTATTTGCAAGGAGTCTGCTGGCTAGAGAGAGGTGGGGAGGAGAGATGGAGAGACTAAATCAAACTCCTAAGAGGAACTGAAATATTCTCAGGAACCAGTTGAGCATTTGGTCTTCCCTATCGAAAGGGGAAGCGGCCTAATTCTTTTGGCGGTGACAGATCCCCAGTACATTGTAACTGGAAGGTTTACACAGGAAACTGCTGCATCACAGGCCAAGTAGGAAGATGCTTTTTTGAGTCTTCAACAAGTGTATGGTAGCCTGATCTAAGTAGAAAATACTGTAGCAGCTGTAAATCTCAGCTTTTTAAGTAAGCAGAAGGCAGCAATGGTCTCAGTGGAGATAGTATTTTTTTTTATTATTATTTTTTAAAGTAAAATAGAGCTTGTAAAAAAAAACTCACCAAAAAGTGTATCTTCAAGTTAGTCACAAATCTTCATAAACTGATGCAGTGGTGAAGAAGTGGAGAGCAAAATGTTGTTGCCCTTTGTTCAATATCCTTTTTAAAATGTCATTACTTTCTTCAAATAAATCATTAAACTTTTATTTGGTGAATGTTGAGCTTGTTACCTGACTGGGAATTTGCTGATAAGACTATTTCAGTTTCAGGTTTAAAATCAACATACAGTTAAATATAGAGGAACTCCAATTGTCACTAATACAAAAGGCAAAGGAAGATGCTAGGTCTATTTTCCTCTAATAAGCTGGCAAGCTCATATGGTTCCCATGCCAAGGTGCCTTTTCCACAAGGCAGAAAAAACCATGACCTGGCTTCTGCTGTTGCTGCTGTACTGCTTTATAGGAACACGTGATAGATAACTGTACACTGATGGCTTGGACAGATAAGAGGTGGAAGATAACGCGCAACAGCATACCCTCCCCTCTCAAACATATGGGTAGTGGTGTCATGTTCCAAACTAATAGCTTAATTTTTTTCCATCATTTAACCATCCAAGGAAGAACTAGAATGTGTGGGCTGTAAGGAGGAACTCAGCGTTCAAAACATAGCCACTTGATAGTTAAAATAAATTGCCCTATACAATAGTTAATTTTATGTTTAAAACCTAAATTTACAGTTCTTAGAGGGTCAGATGAAACAATTCCATTAGAGGGCAGTAGTACATGTAGG
Source organism: Loriculus beryllinus (assembly GCA_039877255.1). Lineage (NCBI taxonomy): Eukaryota > Metazoa > Chordata > Aves > Psittaciformes > Psittacidae > Loriculus > Loriculus beryllinus. The sequence goes on along the minus strand of JBCJKH010066416.1, from coordinate 7,360 downwards.
TACAGTGTCTCATGTGTTAAATACTTAGTTTGCAGTTAGCTTCCTTAGCACTATGAGCTGTAATTTTTGTAATATTAGTGAAAGAGGAAAAATGAAGCTAATGTAATTTAACATACTAAGATAGTGCAGAAACATTTTGTAGTATAGAAGCGCAATAATGCGCATCTTTTCCAACATATATTGAAAAAACAAAACTAACGTGACAGAAGTGATGCAAAAGATATGTAGCTAGTTTCAGCATTGTGATATTCCAGCTAAAATATCAACTCTAAAATTCTTAGTCTTTCTGTTTTCTTTCTGAATGATACAATTTGTATATTGTATAACTTTATTTCTGATAAGTTTATGGTTTCTTTTAAAACAGCTTACTTTTGAAACTCTGTTTTTTTTAATTTATATGCTTTAATGTTCAAGTCCATGTGTGAATCTAGATTTCTGGGCAAGCTATTGCAGAAATACGCATACCTATTCAGGCACCTTTTAATGATTAAGCATCATTAACGTACTGTGATTTTGCAATGATTTCTTGCAAAGGATTTAGGGGTTTTTACGAGTTACGTCTTCTGAGACATGTGATTATGAAATGTGAGCCATGAAGGCCTCAATGTTTGGGTTCTGGTTTTATTCATACTCTGACATTTTATTTGCTTTAATAGCTTTAATCAGACATTCTTGGCTAATATGGCTAATTCAGTTCATAACCTGTTTAATACTTGATGTTACATATGTCTAACTAAGCAATACCGCAAACATATCATTTCTTTTTCCATTTTCAGTTGTGTTACTTGATACTACAGCTGTCCTTGGAGAACTGGGATGGAAAACATTTCCTTTAAATGGGGTAAGTCGCTCACCATTTTGGTTTTATTGTCTGGATTTTGGCATTTTGATACTCTGGAAGTGAATGGCTATTATACCTGCGTGGATATTCTTGCAATCAGAATGATTTTAGTTCTCATGACTAGAGCAGCCTGTGCTGTAAGTAGGAATAACAGATGCAAAAATAATGTGATTACACATTGTTATGCCCTTTTCTTGCTTTTCTGAGTGTTAAGAATATGTATTAATTTAAATCTGATTCTGAGTGTTGCATATCATAAAGTTCCATATTAAAAATAGCTATGCTAAAGGAATGTTAAGACTACCTTTTTTTGTGAAATAAAAGGAAAAATAATTTTTGATGTTATAACTTGAAACAAAATTTTAATAATTTAAGTGAGGATTAGGATAGCCTTTAGCATCTGGTAAAATGGTGTCAGGTTGGCTAAATCAGAAGACCATTATGAACATGTTAATATCATTAAATCAGTTTAAATATTTATAGAATAGTTTTGTGGGGCTTTTTTTTCCTGCACTGACCGTTCTAGTTTGAAGTTTGCTCTTCCAGTTTAGTGTCTTATGTGGCTTCACTGCACTGTAACTAAAGATTGCCAGGAGGCACTTTGTGTACAGGGCCCCAGAGTGTTAGTGCTGTCTGGTATACTTGGAGATGGCTTGGCAGGTGAGGCACAGGTGGAGAAGAGGAGCATTTTCACTTGGAATTTCAGCCATCAGTGCTTTGCCAGTGGCTACACTGACAAACCCCATCTTCTCTTTCCACCTGGGTAATGCACCTAACAGAATTTCAGAGGCATTTGTAGTTTCACTTTATAAGTGAGATACAATATGCTGGAGCATTTAAGACCTGTTGTATCGGCTTCTAGTTCTGATGTCACTGTGATTATCACTTTTTATATTAGCTAGCATTGTCTCTAAATTCTTATGTACAAGGCATACAATTACTTGCTTCTCTGAAATGAGCTCAGAAAAGACTGTTTTTCTGAGTGAAAAATCCTGTGTATTTTTAGTTATTTTATTTCTTGTGATGTGTTCCAGAAGGAAGTAGTAACTGTCTATCCTCAGAACCTTAATAATCCATTTTCATAAAATGTTGTCTGTGTTTTTGCCCTCAGGGATTTCAAGCAATGTGGCATTTCTTAATCTCAACCTATTTTCAACTTTATGGATTACTCTTTTTTTCAGAGTTTTCCTGTTCTTTATATTCCTAGACAAAATTTCAGTGTGTTACAGATACTTCTATGTTTTACATTTGGTATGCAGGCTCATGCAGTCTGAGTTATAATTCTGAAGTCTTACTTCCTTCCAAAATTCTAAATAAAGCGAATACTGTCATGTACCATGATGAGAAATGGTCTATGCGAGGAGTTTTTTGCTCTAGCTTTGTGATGAGCTCCACTGAATTGAACAGGCATTTGGAAAGCATACAAGATGTAATTTCATTTATTTTATGAATTCTTAAAAGCTGTAGTTATTCCAATAAAAACAGTCACAAATAAACAAGCACAAAATCAAAGTTGATTTAAAACCTAACTATTACAACATACCTGTTTTGATTGGTCATATGGAAAATTGGCATTAGTTTTGCAATACACAGAGGTTTTCAGGTGTCTTAGTACCTTTGCTATGTTTTAAGAATTGGCTGTGCTGACCAGAATACAGGTTTATGTTTGAGTCAGTACTTGGGATTCAGTTATTAGGGATTTTCCCAAATAGGTACAATTTAGTTGTTAAAAAAGTAACTGGAGTCATTAAGTGGGAGAGATGTAGTTTGTAGCTTGAGGAAAATATACAGAATAAGGCTTCCTGGGAATTTGATAGGTAGAAGAGCCTAGAGTGAAAACTGAGACGAGCTGGGTAAATAGTTAAGAGAAGTGCACGTGTACTTTTAACTTAGGGAGAAAATATGTGTAAACTGTTGATGAATTAGCCTGAGCTGTAAATGGTATAAAGATTCATGTGCACTAAAACAAGTAAGTTTTTGAACAGACTTTTGGGGCAGTTGTACAGCTGAGAATCAATGATTTGGAGAAGCATGATCCATTTAAGAAAGAGACTGTAAGATATTGGTGATACACAGCAGGAGATGTCAGGATATGCAGGCAAACAACGTTCTCCATTTCTCACAGTGGAATGAGGGAAAATGCCTTGGGTCGAAAGGCTGCTGTGAGCAGCAGGACCTAGTGGCAGTGATGCTTCTCTGAAATGGTGCAGAAAGAATGAACAAACAGAAAACCCCAAATAAATAGTGGAGACAAATTCCTTATGAAATAAGAGTTATTTCTCTCATTGAGAGTTATGCAGAACTTTTGATTAAAATCAATAATTGCTAATTTTTCAGAGTCCGTGTCATTCTGACAAACTGCATTAAAATATACCAAATGTACATGTTGGTTTAGATATCTGAACATAGTGAAGAATTGCATAAAGCTATTAAAATATGAAAGCTCACATTACTTTGGCTTATAAAATATTGAATATGCTAAAATTAAAACTAAACTAGAATATATTTCAAAACTGTTTTGATATAGTTTATTTCTTTCCCAGTTTTATTCTGGGATTCTGTACCTTACACAAAGGTAACAAGAAAACTGAGTGTACAAGTGCTCATGTAATTAAAAGAATATGACATTTCTATGCTTCTTCATGTTACTTTTGTATGTAGTCCATGCAACAAAAGAATCAGTATTCATGTTAATTATTATTTGATTCTTACTAAAATGTAAGGCAGAACATTGCTTTTGGGATCATCTAATAACTTCTATAATACTTACTGATCTAGTAAAGAACAGTAAAACTGTTGTCTTTCTAAATCTCACACAAACATCAGCTGAGATGTTATTACATGTCCACAGTCCTGTTGAATCCAAGTTACTTACCTGTTATAATTCAGAATATGGCATATTTATTTGTATGATGGAGATTATCACTGCAGAAATAATCTATTTTCTCCTATGATGGGTCGGTCCATCAGCATTTTCTCTTTTCTTGGAGGAGGCTGACAGGTTTTGGTTTGTTTGTGCGTTTGATTGGTAGAGATTTTTGTTCAAATAGTGCTTAAATCTTAGAATTAACCAGTAACTCCAATAACTTTAATCAAACCTTTCTCTTCTTTTTTAAGTAAATGTATGTGTTGTTGTTTAGATGTATAAGAAAAGGGTCATTGACATAGATACCGCTCTAATGCATATTTTTGAGGTCAGGAGGAGGGGATGATAGGTTTTCTTGAGATTGTGATATTCACCAAAGTCATTAATTTACTGGCATACTCAGTCATGAAGACTGCTTCCATTAAACCAAATAGGAACTGGAAATACAGTATTTGGAATTTGGTTAGTATTGAGTATTCCTCAGAGATTTCAAGCTAACAGGCTAGGGTAAAGTAGGAGAAAAAAATAGGATGTATTCCTTTGGAATTGGCAGAACCTTCACCTCCCAGAATTATTTATGGTAGTTTAAGAAAATAATGTTTGCAAACTTTCAGCAGTTTTGTTAACCTCTAGAGATAGCTACAAGCAAGTACAGATACAACACAGTAGTTTCCTATGTGGCATTTGCATGCAATGCCATCATTTAGCTGCAAAGCTGAGTTATGCACAACTGTGTTATCCATTCCTTTGTAATATAATATGTGATTTTAGTTTTTCATTTTCTCCCCAGTTATTTGTGCAACCTTCCTGAAACATGAGAATACAATAGTTTTTCTTGCAAATGTGTTTATTTTCTTGTCAGATACTTTTTCCTTATATTTTGAACAGGTAAGAAATTAAGTGCTTAGAGCTACAAAATGCAGTATAAAACATTAATATCTTTGAGGTCAGTAGTATCAGCTTTTGTTGATTGAATTCTAGTTTAGCTCAGTGATAGGTAGTCTAAAATTTCTACTTTAATAATGGACACGTCTGATACTTCCTGTGTTCTTCGGGCTATAGTTAAAAATGACTCATTGATTTATGAATAAGCATGCGCTAAGAGATGAAAGGAGATTTTTACTCAACAAACTGTCACTCCATGACCTTGAAAATGTAGAACAAGTTGGTTTGGATTGGGAAAGAAGCCCTTCATAGGTTTGAAAAGAATGTAAATGTGTAAATGGTGGGCAGGCTACTTGAGTTCATGTTAACCATCATCCAGGGTTCCAGCTGAAGTCAGTTTGCTGGCCTTGGGGACAGGATGATTTTTGCTAGGTTTTTTTCACTACAGCAGGTGGTGCTGTGCCTGTTAGAAGGGCAGTTTTTCTAGAGGATTAAGCATGATTTAGGTGATTAATAAGGTTTTGAACATTAGGGAGGAAAGGAAAAAAATGAAAAGCATAATTGAAATGTATTGGTCTTCTAGCAGTAATGCTGATAAAATCATGTACCTTGGGCAGCTCCAGTTATTATTTTTTTTTCTTCTATGTTTAGTGTAACTTCTTAAAATATTTATTTCCCATTACATTAAACAATGTAACACAATTTTGTGAGTGAAGTTTGCTCACGGGCTCTGGTTTAGAGACTGTTGTCATAAGGGCCTGTCTATTCCTGAAAAACTTATACCATAAGTATCCTACTAAGCTCTAAGAACGTCGTATTTCACATGAGACGAATCTACTTGGCAACTGTTCATTTGGAGTAAAGTCTTTTTAATTAAAGAAGAAAACTAATAGTAAAAACTTGTGCTTCTACCATTAATCTAAATTTTAACTTGTGTGTTACCACTTCATAAACTCCATAATAATTTTAAAATCAGTGTAAAAAATGCTAAGGTGACTCATAAAACAAAGCTGTGAGAAATTATTTACATGTGGAAGGGGCTTGTAGAATTTACTTTGTCACAGTAGGCATAGTGTGTAGCCTCAGTAGTAAAGAGCCTACTCGAAGCCCTCTAAATTATTTGACAGCTTTGTGAACGATGAAACTATTTCAATCTCATTTCCCACAGTTATTTGAGCAGCTTTCTTGTCAATTGGTAAATTTCCTATTGATTTATCCACAGAAGCAGTTCTGGTTTGAATATCTTCTTTCTTTGGGGAATCTTTTAAGCTTTTAAATAACTCTCAGTAATTTACAGTTGTAGTGGGGATTTTGTTTTTCAGTATTGAATTTGTTGAGACTGGACTTGTCAAAGTACGGATTATTTTTTTTTTGCCTACCAGACTGATTATTTACCTTCTCTATTAGAATAAAGTTTTACTCTAACTCATCAGTCAACAATTGACTTAACTCCTTCTTAGCTAATTAGAATATATTATTATAACATATTTTTGAATGGCTTAGCACTGGTTTTCATCAGTACTTACTAATGTTTTTTCATGTTGTCATCAGAGGTAATACTAAGGTTGTACAGTGCTAATGTGTAAACATTTCCTCTAGTGTAGCTGCATCCATCTTCTCCTTCACTTTTAAACTAATACCTCTGAAGGTGATTTGACCTGGGAATATGTCTGGAGACATTCTTACACAATACATAAGATATTTATTTTTTCTTTTTCTGAAGTGGATTGATTATTTTTTAAGAATTCCCCTGATTTCCTTTGAAGTCACATGGAAACAAAACACTTCTAAAGAAAGAGAGAGAAACTTAGACCCCTTCCTTTAGTAAAACTGTTCGTAAACAACACAGTATAGTAAGGAGTAGTATAAAGTGGGTAATGGTTAAGAGAAAACAGAGAAAGTAATGTGACAGTGGTGAAAAATAGGAAGATAAACATATAAAACAGAAGCATCTGAGATATAAGACTAAGATGTGCACAGTGAAAAACATTAATACACAAACGGAAAGAGTAGTGCATTAAATTCGCTCAGGTAGCAGTACAGCATCATAAGAAAAAGGAAGGGAGTGAATGGTATATATGGTGATATTCAGTGTCCAAAATTGAGTTCTGCATTTCATATTATGCAGTTATCTAAAAGCCAAGAACTACATTTTACAAAAGATGACAGCAGATGCCTAGTACAGAAATGCATATGCTCCTCACTGTAGTTCCCAGTTGTTTGGATTTGCTATGAAATACAAATGACATAACTTATGTATATATGTAAACATACAATTTGCAAGCCTACCTGGCCACTTTAATATTGATTTTAAGGAGAATGATAATTCGAACATCACATGTAGCAGTGTGAATTGCAAGATCATCAGTACTTCCAATCTTCACCTTTAATACCGCAACTATTAGAACTCAGTAGATACTGAAATTATTTATGACTAGCAGGAATAATTCATCAGATTGTCATTTAGTCAGAGGCTGTACGATTTAAAGCCTCACCATTGCGTTTACAAAGAAACAAGTGTTTCACTGAAGTACATATTTTTAAGAGACGTTGAGGAACCACAATTGTCTTAGTTAATATCTCAATTAGTTAATTAGAGCACTGTTTAAAAAAGGATTACTACTGTCTGATTCTTCCTTCTCAGACTCGTACTGTATCTAAATCGATGAACAACTTGTGAGGCAATCACTCGGAGCATTGTGTGCAGTTCTGGTGTCCTCAACATAAAAAGGACATGGAACTGTTGGAACAAGTCCAGAGGAGGCCAC
>JBCJKH010066414.1:0-16691 GCA_039877255.1 Loriculus beryllinus | reverse complement strand
ACGTTATCCTTGAACTGTTCAAGTCCCCTGATGGGAGGTTATGTCAGAGCATCTCCAGCCACAGGGAGAACTCAAACCACCATGGCTGAACATGTACAAGGAGGCCCCATGCCTGCCTTCCTCCCTAACCAAGCACCATCTGCTGCATTTACACTGCCTGCCCTTCATTGAATTCCTCCACTAGAACTCAGATGTGTCTTGGGTTTTTTAGTCCATTCTACAAACTATTCCTGGAAATCTCTGCAATTCTCTTCTATTGCAGACAAGAATTGCCAATTCAAAGCTCACCAACACCGTGTAAATGCAGGCGCCAGGCCAAGCACTTCTCATTCTCTTCCCCCTGTTGACCTGCTTGTTCCGTGTACTTCAACAAGCTCAGGAAAGATGGAAGATGCAATAGAAAGCAGCAACGAGAAGACAAATGGTTCCATTCACTTTGCCTTGTTTCCAGTTCCCTAATTCACTACAGAATCCTAAGATTTATGTAGAAATAACTCCCAGTCCAATTCACTCCTGTGGCATGCACTAGAGCAAGGCAAAGAAGGATCTGCTGTTTCACTGCAGTCTCATACCAACCCTGTGCTAAAAGACAGTCCTTCCTCTGCTCAGCCAAACTAGAGCTCTGGGGGTCAGTGACTTGCTGGACATCACCCCCCTTGCTAATATAGATTGTGAACTGCCCACCTCTCAAAACAGGTTCTGACATCCCTGGGCTCTGCACCAAGCTTGAACGAGCAACTTCGTGCCTGCCACTCCTGGTGTTATGAGAAAGATGTGTCTCTCATGTGCTTCTTTCCAAGTGCACTGCTACAGAAGAACCTGGGTCTCTCTCCAGAACACTGCGATTTACTCCCACAGAGCAGCAGCATCACTCATCTGAAACATCACAAACCCCTGCACAGTTTATTGCTGATGGTAAGGCACAGCTCTCTACTCCTGGCTATAAAGCAAACAGAGCCTGGCTGTTATTTCATTCTCTTCTGTCAAGAAACAAACAGACACAGATTGAATTCTAACTCTGGGCTGCTGAATGCAATGCACAGGAACACAGAGACTCCAGCAAGGAAAATCAGTAGGCATGTCCTCTTCTCAGTTGCAGGCATTGGAGGCCTACCAAGTATCAGCATATTCCTCTGGGATACAAACCAGCTCAGCTTCCAGAACAGATACACTCATCTTCCCTCCACCAATAACCTGACTGTTGCTTCAAGCAGACCTGCCTCTATTTGAAAAGCTCATATTTTTCTTCATCTGTCTGGTCAGTCCTAAGCAACCAGCCAGCTCTGCAATAGCTGTAGAACTACAGCTCTTTGTAGTCATTCAGAGAGGAGGAAAGCACCATTCTTCTTCATTTGAACACCAAAAATCCCTTCTGCTCAGCTCACAGCCAACAGCAATAGACTCCTGCGTATGCAAGCAGCAGCACTACTCACCTCAGGGCAGGTGAATGCACCAGGAAGGGTGGAACAAGCTGGAACCTTGCAGAAAGCCACAAGCAGTCACCCTGAAATCAGTTACCATTTCCATGTAGGTGTTAGTTACCATTTCCTCAGCCATCAAGGCTGATAAAGCAGCAGTTTTCGAAATGGAAGATACGTAAATACCCCAAATTGCACATATTTCAGCCCCAGCAAGTCTTGCCAGAGGAAGGGGAAAAAGGAGGCACAGAAAGCTCAAAACTGGGGGAGAGGCAGGAGGTAGAAAACACACTGGGAGTAGTTTTGCTATTTATTTGTATAGATATAAGTCCTAATAGCACCAACAGCTTATAGACGTTTCTCTTCAATGCAAAAGGAAAGAAATCTGTGACTTTGAATCAAACCAGCTCTTGGTTCTTGCCTAGAATCAGGAACCTGCCATACAGCCCTAGAGCAACTTGAGCACTGACGGCAGAAAATACAAGGTTTAACACAGGACAACCAAGTTCAGTGGCATGTTCAACACATGCAAACACCATCACAGTCAGGGTGCCACACACACAGCACTGAACCACCCCTCCCAGACACTTTGAAGCTGCTGTACAGCAGGTCAGGGCATCTATCCAACTATCTGATTATCATGGGATGAGCCAAAGCAACAAGGCAAGAACAGACTGATCCTCGTCTTGTCATCCTCTCCCACAGGTTTTGGTTGTCCCTGTAAACATGTATGTACAATATACAGCCCAGGGCTGGCCTTGGATGTTGTCACAGGGCAGGCAACGCTTCCAGAATGCCATAAAGCCCACATCACCACAGGCTGGATTTGGGTTGGGGCACCCTGCCTCAGGCTGTGTTTGTTACAGTGATTACCTAATTACAGTGCAGTTAGTGGAAATTACACTGTAGTGAGACACTGCTGAAAACCCCTTATTTCTGTGTATTGTCCTTAGTGAGAAGGGGACAGGAAGGACTAAGTCCCTTTTGACCTCTGCTGCCCATAACCCTTTGCTTTCAGCTGCACCCAGCAGCAATGATAACTCCTGGTGTCTTTCAGCTCCTGATGGACATCACCCAGAGATGTGTTGTCAAAAGACACATCTGAAATCACACCCAACAACTAATGGTGAGGGTTCCACTGCTGGGAAACACAGGGAGAAGGTGGATTAACAAATGTGTTTGATGCATTGCCAGAAAGCAAGTAAATAGACAAACACATAAAGGCTGTTATTGACTTAGAGCTACTGCCTCTTGCTCCAGCAGCATGAGTTGGTTGGAAACCCTTCAGAAAAGGAACCCAATGCTCAGCTACCAAACCAAGCTGATGCTGGAACTACCTAGAGGAAGCAGGACAAAAGCATCTGCCAAAGAGACCAAGGGAAGCATCTTTGAGTACTGAGAATAACAAACAGCACGGGTTCCAGCTCTGTTATATGCCAGGACAATTCCAGGCTGGAATAAGATGAGCAACATGGAAAGCAGGTTGGAAAAGCAACACAGGGATGCTACAGTCTCACTATAAGGCATCTAAACGACCCTGATTGAACTATGTGGTCGAATGTGGTTGGTTGGCTTCTCCCTCAGCAAGGGCCCCAGTGCTTGTCTGCAATCTCACTCAGCAGTGCCTTCCAATGAGTAGTTTTGATGGGTAACAGTGCCCAGAGCTTGATACAGGATCAGAGAGCAAAGCACAACAAGCAGTGCTGATCGACATGTTGGAAGCTGAAAGATCAGGAAAGGTCTGAACTGATTAAACTAACACATATCAGGAATCCCAGGCAGAGGGATGAATCCCATCTCCACCGGTATCAGGCTGGGATAACAAACACTTGATGCTAGTGAAGTGCTGCCTGCTTATCCTAGGAGAACCTGCTCAGTTTGTGTCCGTAGTACAGCAGCGGAGCTTCATTTCTCATTGACAAGAAGAACACAAATGGTAACTCCCTAGAGCTGAAGCCTTTCCTAGCTCTGAATAAAGCATGAAGTGGTGGGAGCATTTTGGCTTGGCTTTTAAACAACAGTAGCCCCTAAAAACTCTCTGAGGAGTTCATACAGAAAACTGTAGCAGCAGAATCACAGCTGGAATGTAAGCAAGCACAGACCTGTTGTATCTGTACAACAAGCTTCTACACTCTGGTGAAAGAGTATTTCAGTTGCAGAGAAGGAATGTTACCTCAATATTGACTCTTCTATTATAGTGTAGCCTGATTAGTGTGCTGCGTGTTGAATACGTCTGGAAACACCATCCTTGTCAGTGGCCATGTATTATGCACACCTATTCCCCTTTTCAATACAGCAGGACTAGAAGCCTGGTACAGGAGAAAATGACACTGTTCCCTATATTGGGAAAATGTGGTCACTTCGTAGGAGCAGCTGAGAAGTCAGCAGCATAGAGGTAGAACTCAAACACTAGTGTCAGTTGAATATGGCAGCTGGGGGGTTGTTTCTACCCCCTTCTTTCTGCATGTGTGAGTTTGAAGGGCTGTGAATGGTACTAGGAAGAGGTAACTGTGATTTAATAGCACAAATCAAAACACAAGAGTCCAGATGACCCCAATGTTCCACTTCTGTATATGCATCAAGTGGCCGTAGTCCAGAAGGGATCACAAGTTAAAAGGCTCACAACAGCACCAGATCTTCTTTTTAGAGCCCCTATCCTGCGTTTTATTGGCAAACAAGGTTGCTGCTACAGCAGACAAACAGCAGGAGCTGACTTAAATTTGCTGGTTTATTTGTGACCCCACCACTCCCATTATTGTGTTATCTAGATTCTTATTACAATCATAGTTCATCCTGCAGGAAGCACCAAAGCAAAAGGCACAGCCTAAAGATCAGGGATTTAAATACTGCCAAGAGTTTGGCAGCTCCCCTTTCATAAAAGCAAGGCTCTTGTTCCAGAGGACAGAAAAGCTAAAAGCCTACTACATCATCTTGAAACCAGGATCAATTCTGTCACCCAGAAGCAGTAGGAGTAACTCCCTTTTACACCCTGCCAAGACCTTGTAAAAGGTGTTTGCTGCAGGAACTGGACCATGTCAGAAGTCTCCAAGGCCAAACTAAGCAGCTGAAAGGAAAAAAAGATTGAAGTGTGTGCCAGGAACGGAATACGGAGTGACTGAAAAGAAATGTGGACAAGACAGACCAAAGCCTTCCAAAACATCAGGCTGGTAATCTGTCAAAAGCTGCAAGTGTTGTATGGAGGGACCTCATGAGAGCCACTCCGTGATTTCTCCATCTCTTCATCGTGAATTAGATGCTTCTAATGGAATCCTCAGATTCAAACAAGGACTGGCTTTGACAGAGCAGATGAAACAAACATGTCCATCCAGGAGGAGGAACTTTAGGCCAGCCACATCATGGCAGGAAATTCATTCCAAGTCAAAAACATTACATATGCACAGTGTCTGAGCAGCTGAAAGCAGACTGAGCTCTTCAGGCAGCACAGAAGGTGTCAGAGGTGGTCACTGCACCATCATTCCCCTCCCACCTATGGTTTTCTTACCATAAGCTGCAACGATTGTAAGGGCTGTGTGATTTATATACTCTACCAGAGTCAAGAGCAGAGCCTGGCCACCCAGAACAGGGGTGGATTAACAGCTTAAGGCACAGTTAGCTCAATGTGCAGCTCAGGCTCTTACAGCAGAGCAGTATCCTAGCACTCAACCAAGGAAAGGGGATGACCTTGGGCAACTGATGCTGTCCGTTAGTTTCTTTCTGCATCCCTGACCTATTGTACCACTTCCCTGAGATCAGGACAAAAGGACATTTATTCAAACTAAATCCCTGACAGGAAAATCTGATTTTGGCCTCCTTCACCTACAATAAACCACCACAGGATCCTGGTTGCAAGGGCTTCTCAGTCTGTGGCTTGGACTCATGTTGCCACTCTGGACACAGATGCCCTTCTCTTCGTTTACCCCTGGAAGCTCTGCATTGTGCAAGAACAATCTGAGTTCAAGAAGTGCCTTGTAACAGCTAGAATTGTTCTCTGGGAAGAGAACAGTGTTAAATAGACACTACTGCGTTATCGTCCATAGTGTGCCCAAGCCCATTATTTCTCATTCCCAAGCTTAAAGCCCTGGATAGCCGCTTTATCTTACTTTTGTTTCCTGTAAGCATCAGACAGTTTAGCAAGCATGAAAAAATCACTTATTTTTTAGTGCCACTTCCTGAACAGCAGTGACTCAACAGCACAGAAGAAAGGTTGTTATGTACAGCATAGCCTTTGCTCAAAGGAGCAGGCTATTTAACAATAACTTCAGAGCTCTAAGGCAAGTGAAGAAGCTTCATCTCTTCATCTCCCTGGAACCAGACTGGATGTAGCCCTGCAGAGTGTGCTGTATTCCCCCTGGAAATAGGGCTGAGATTTAGAAAGTCAATGGCAAAAGCGAACAGAAGCTATTGGAATGAAAAGAAGTCTGAATTCAACCACTTGAAAGAATGGAGTCTGAACAGCTGGACCAACCTTAAGGCACGCGATGTTAGCACCAAGGGAAGAGCATTTTTGGGGTGCTCTCATGTGCTAACCAAGGTACACACCTACCCATTCAAGCATTACAGCATGCTGGGGTATTTTGACATGGTTTAAGCCAGATTTAAGGCTTTGCCTTCAATTGGGGACAAAAGCCACCTGGGGTCAAGTGGCTTCTGCTTCGTTCCATGACCAGCTGCCTTCCAGGAGTGCCAGTGCTGCAGCTGCAACACTAAAAGCTTCTACAGATCTTCCTTTCAGTGCTTTGATCAAAGAACACACAGCACAGCAGGACCTGAACTCCGAGTCCAAGAACTCCCTAACTTGAGGACCTCCTATTCGACATGAGCATCTCTGCAAGCACCCAGTTCCATCTGCTGTTTCACTGGAGTATCTGACTATTAAATGCATGCTAGCCTATCAACCCCTTTAAAACGGCTATTTCCATGCAGCAAGCATCAGGATAGCACCAGAGAGGACACTATCAGTGAACATTTAATCCACAGAAGTGCTGCATTCGAAAGAATCTTTCCTCTGTTTGCTGCTTTAATGCCAAAGTGCATTGTACAAAACAGAAACATTCAGCCACAGGCTAAAACACTGCACAGCCCCTCAGAGACCAAGTAGATTCCTTTGTTTTAAATGTTTGTGTGCAGCTTTTAAACCCATGTTACATCCTTATCTGTAAGGTACTAAGATACCCTAACATTCATTCCCTCTCCTGCTAGTCTGTTATCCTCCTCCCATGCCCAAGTTGCATACATCCCCAGGAAACCACAGCAGGAAGCCAAGTGCTTTATTGATCATCAGTAGCAAACTGTCCCACAGGAGTTTTGCTTGGTTCAGACACCCCTCTTCTTTATAGGAGAGGTTTGTAGTCACATCTTGGAGGTAACTCCCTGCTATTTCTCTCTCGCATCCCCCCCTAAACCCAAAGCCTGAGTTGTGAACCAACCCCTGAAAGTTTCTAATCCCTGTTTAGCCTAGCATGAAATTGTGTGCCAGGTAGCAATTAATTCTGCTGCAACTCTCCCCCTTTCCTGGGTCATTTGTCTGAGAAGACTCCACTAAAGCAGAGCTGCCCTGTTATCAGCACTACCATAGCAGCTGTGTCAAACAAGCCTCTGAGCATCTCTTGGCACAGCGCATCTGGGGATTGGAGTAGGAGGGGAGCTCCTCAAACAACAGGGACAAACGAGCATAGAGCATGAAGGAACAATTGTCAGCTCACTGACTGTTGGAAAGAAAATGGTTCATTAAAAAGGCTTTCTGGTTTCATTCCTTATCATTGCATGTTAAGTGTAAAATGCAAACTCAGTGGCTGCTTCTCCCCAGTTCTTTCCCTTTTGAGCTGCATTTGCCATAAAACCAAACCCGAGCACAGCTTTTCACAGCAATTCACTTCGCTTACAAAGCAGGGTTTGGTTCTTGGAGTGGACTTGTGGTTGGTTTTGTAGCTTCCAGCATTGTGACAGTGTTCGACCCCCAGCTTAGATTAGCTGCCTTGTTACTGCGGAGCAATTCGAACCCCTGCGTTTCACACACACTCTTTTGGTTTTGTCTATTTTGTCTCAACTCCTCATTTATCTTCATTTAGCCTCTCCCTATCACTGCCATTCCTGTGTCACCACCTTGCTTTCACCTGCCTGCTCAGCTGGCACCAATGGAAAACACAAGGAGATTTGGTGTGAGGAGGAGAGGAGGCCCTCACTTGAGCACAGATTTCACAGGGCTCACATCCCCCCTCTGCAGCTGACCTCCAATGCTTGGCCATGACTCCATGAATTCCTTTCCTACACTTCAGGAGCTCTTGGAACTGTTCTTTACCCGTGGCAATGAACCTGGGCATATTCTTTAACACCTGGAAACTCTGTTCTGGGCCAATAATCTATTTTTCTGCTCTATTCTTCATCATGAGCAAGAACAGCAGAATTTGGACCTCTGTTTATTAAAAAGTGCTTTTCATCGGGACACTTTCAGTCGAAATAACCCCAAAGCTGATGGATGGGACCTGGAATTTCCTGTTTGGAGGTCACCCCTGAAAGACTTTCAAGTGTTCCAGTCCTGCAGCCACCACCACAGCAGCAAGTCTCTTCTAGGAAGATGTGTCAGTGCCTCCAATAGCTGGACCCATTCCACATCATCCATCTTGCTGAGGAAAGACTAATACCAACTCCCATGCCAGATTCCCTTACTGGAACTTCAAGGAAGAAAGAATAGTGAAATTCCACTGGATGAAGAACATCTAGTAGGGAGAAAAAGGCCTGAAAGCAACTTCTGTGCTTTCTCTGGCTTTTTACCCATTCTGCTTTCCACTGCAGAAGCACAGCATTTTGTATTTAGGTTTTTGTGCTCAGTTTTCCTTTAAAAGCCACAGTCACTCACACCATTTTCTACCAGAAGATGGTTTTCACTCATTGTTTTTCCTTCTCCAGACTAAGCCCCCCAGTCCCTGATGCAAGGGACGTACCACTCCTATCTTAAAGTCTTTCAATTGACTAAGCCCTGACAAATAGTTTAGCATTGATTTTAAAGGCTCTCTGCAGCCAGACCACAGCCAAAATGCTCTGTGATACCACCAACTGCTGGGGCTTTTGTTCCAAGAAGCCAGTTTGGCTTTGACCCTAGTTTCCCCTTTGTGATGCATTTAGCTGCACAGCAGCCAACAGCTGGCATTGTACAGCGCTGAACTCCAAACTGGTGCTGCTTCCAAGGCAGGAAAAGCACAGAATGTCTGTCCCTTTCCTTTTCCCCGGCTCCCAGTGTCACATTTGGCCATCTACACAGCACTGACAGTGGTGACAAGGCAGGATACAAGTGACATGCACATGTTTTCTTTAGGGGAGAGCTTCACAAGCTCAGGGAGCAGCACTGAGACGTTGCTGCTAAGTGAATGGTCACTAGTACTGAAGTAGCCCACAGCAATAGTGACTAAAGCTCTACACATCTGGCTTCACATCTGGTGGTAAAAGGCTAAATGCCAAGTTTCCCATTAGCTTTTACTGGAGGCTATCTGTTTTGGGATAACAGGACATCACAACCTCACTTCACAGGCATGTGAGTGGCTGCCCAAGGTACAGGATCCATGTTAAGCTTTGCTCTTTAGACTGCCCTTTTCAACTTGCCCAGAAGTCTTCTGTGCTCTCTTCTGTTGGCTTGAGCAAGAGCAGAGTAATTCATTAGTGTGACCTTGACCATTACTGAGTCGTTTGAATTGGGAAGCAGGGTTTGATCATCTAGCAAGTTACTGCTTCAATCTTGCCATTTTAAGCCACATGAAGTGGATAGAAATGGAGAACACTAGCAGAATATGTCAGCAAGGATTCCTGTCTGGATCCTAAATAGCTGCTTATGTCCAGAACTTCCCATCCTCACCAGTTTTGACTTCCCACATTTCTTGGATAAGAGTTCTGCTTTGGGGCAGGAAGTTGAAATCTGGAAGATACCACCAAGGTTTTAGGTTTGGGCACTGTGAGCCCAAAGCAGCATTAAAGAGTCCCATCCTGAGCCATCCAACACTGAGTCTGGCCCCATTTCACGTTATAATGATTAAGTTGGATCCAATTCAAAGTCTGCTGTGTTTCAAAGAACTCTCATAGACTCAGGGCTAGCTTGTTCTGTAAAACCTGGCATATAGGATTTGGCCTTTCTAAAGTGAAGACTTGGTTGATAGCACGGTATGAAAGCTAGTGAAGACTCCAGTGGTCTGGAATGCTATTGCTGCTGACTCAGAAAAACATTAACCAAGCCTTACCTACCCTACTCAAGTTCAGAAATAGTCTTCGATCACTCAGATTGACAAGTTAGACACATACGAGCTGGACGGAGTTCTCTTGTCTAAGTGGCTGCTGACAGACTAGAAAGAGGCAGGCTTCTTTGGAGCAATAAATGACGGCTGATTTCAAGAGGAATCAGGAATGGATGCACTGTGAAATCCTATCTCTGAAGAGATTAAGAGCTGAAAACATTAAGAAAGCCATTTGATAGCTAGCATGGTACAGGGTTTACCATATCCCAGGCTAGGTGCTTAGGCAAGCCACTATTATCCTCCTTTTCCATGCTGGGCACTGACACATGGGACTTGTCTGAAATCATATGGAGTATCCACAGTGCATCAAGGAAATGGATTTCTGGACTTCCAGGCTATGGTCACACTAAATCCCCCCCTTCCTTTAAAGGCATTGGGAAGAGCTGTTGGCATCTAAGGAAACAGAAGCCAACAGGCCAAGGCAGCATAAGGTGACAAACAGTAGAAAAAGCTGATTTTCAGGTGTTTTACAGGTACTTGTTACTAAAAAAGCTGCACTGGCTTTGCCACAGGTTTCTGTAAAATCTGAAGTAGATGATGTGTTAGAGGACTGATGCTTGACCAAATGGGAAGTGTTCCCCCTCCTAGTACTAGTTTGGGAAGCACTAATGCTGGCTGGCTGGGCTGACATGGTGACTCATGTTCCCAATCACTTGCTTTTATATTCTGAGTCCCTTTTGACATTGCAGTCTTTGGAAGGGCAAGAATTGAGCCCCTTCAGGAAATTGAACTGCAGCTCAACGTTTCACACCAAGACAAGAACAGCAAAACACAGGTTTGGGAGCTGGGGCCATGGGATCTCAGCTAAGAAAGAACCTTGACAAATTAATAGCATTCAGTACAAGAGAATCATTTTCCAAGCAGGGGGTTTCATTTCCTTCTTCAGCCAGCACTTTTGAACACCAAAGACATGCACCACCAGCCCAAAAGCAGTTTCAGTATCAAATGCATTAGAACAGGAAAATTACAGTTCAAACTCCTATCAAAGCCTGAGCAATACAAGCTCAGAAGAAGGATGCTATCGTTTTTAAATGTCACAGCAGGTATGGAAACCCAGCTCTTTTTAAGGCAATAAGAACAACTATTAATAACCAAAAGGACACAGTGGTTGGGGAAAGAACAGCAGCAAGGGGCCCAAAGAGAATTAACAAATCTGTCCTACTTCTGGAGGGAGCTCTGCATCCTACCTAATAGAGAATAAGCTGTCCTTGGCAGGATAAAATGCATGATGTAGCAGTGAAACCTAGGGAACTCTAACCTTTGCATTCCTTCTTTAAGGCAAGAATAAGGCTACTGATGTATTCTTGCATATGAAGACTGCACTTCTTGAGACCACAGCAGATCAGCTTCACAAAGGAAAAGCAAGAACACAAAGTTTCACTCCTGCTCCTTCAGATTCCCTATGCCACAGCCAGGTAGCTCAAACCCTCCTGACTGGTTTCAGCACGTCCCATCCGCAATGTCACACCTAAACCATGGAGTAAATCCTCACTCAGAATGGGTGACTCTAGGGAAGGCTCCAGCCAGCCAACAGAAGTCAAGGGAACAGCCTGAAGGAGGCTTTGGCATCTCTCCGCTGCTAGAATAGAACAAAGTCCTTTGCTGATGAATGCGTGGTTTTGCATAACAATAGAGCAACTGAGAAATGAGAATACAGGCACCCAGAATCAAACCTAAATTAAAAGAACTGCCAAAATCAACTGCAAACGAACTGGTAACCAGTGAAGAGAGACTACAGCAGGCAGAATGGGACCATATTTCCTTGCCGCAGCCGCTGTGTTTGGAGCAGCATTAGCAAATTACAGAGCAATCCAAGAACAAAACATTCCAACAATCAATTCCTTTAGGACTAAAGGCAAACGCTCTGTATTCTGCTTTGGTAGCAGTCACTCAGTCCGTTATTTCCGAGGTAATGTGTTAGCAAAGCAAAGGAAATCTCAGCTCTGGAATTTACCATTACTTCCCCAGTGCAGATACTAATTCTTTAGTTGTGGGTTAAGTTTTCCCCCCCTCAGATGATCACTGGAGTAAAGGGAGCTACAGAAGATACTAATACTGGAAAATATTCAAAGATTGCCTCAACTGCCCAATTTTCCAAGGCAGTGGGAGGTATTCCAGAGAATTTCCCATTTCGAACTGGTTCAGGCACAGGAACATGGTAATATTTAGGGGAATCACATATTCCCCTGTTGGACAAAACCTTGGGTGGCATGGTTTAGTGTGAGGTGTCCCTGCCCATGGCAGGGGAGTTGGAACTGGATGATCTTAAAGGCCTGTCCAACCCTAGCTGTTCTATGATTCTATGATCCCTTTAGCACCCATATAGAAAGAAAACCACACAGCACACACCAAGGTTTATGCAGTGCATAGAAAAAAGCTGAGAGTGCTGTTTATGTGAGCTTCTAGCGTTATTTTACACAGACTCCAACCAGCATCACACAGTTCTCCTTCCTCACTGCCAAATACTCACTCTGAAGTATTAAATCAACCGAAAAGGACAGAAAAGAAGCCCAGTGCCTAAACCAAGTGGCATGAGAGAACCATTGGTGCCTCGGTGGTATGGTATAGCCTGCTGCATTTGTTAGGGTAAGAGTGACTGACACAACCCTGCCTGGAAAACTCTCCTATGAAGAGGTCCCATCAGGACAAGTAGCTGTTCTTGCTCCTGGGGCTGCTTGCTGGAGTTATCATCTTAAGGATGTTTAACCCAAGCTAAATTCCTGCCGCAAATGGAGCTTTCAGGAGGCATTCAAACACTGCCACATCTTTGCTTTCCTTTTCCTCACACCCAACTCAAGTATCAAGCAAAAGCTCCCTGTGGGTGAGCTTGCTTTCTTTAAAGAGCTTATAAACCCCAGTTCTGACAAGGAAATGTGAACTCACATCATTTCTTCATGGTTCTACATTCACTTTTCCTCCTCTTGACCATTTGAGCCAACACAAACCAAGAGCAAGGCCACCGTGCTACAACTGCTCTTTGCTGCTGGCTCCTTCCCCATTGCAGTCTGTAATGCAGTGCCTTCTAAAGCAGCATGTGGCTTGTTCAGGAGTGGAGCTGGTTTCAAGCTGTAATTGGTACTCATTTGAGACAGTTCATTAGGAAAGGCAGCACTTCTGCCTCCTTTCACAGCCCATCTGACCTGACAAGCAGGCACCAGCCATTGGGATCAAGCAGGGACACTAATGAGCAAGCCCCAGCTCAGCTCTCTACGAACACATTAGATGCTACTGTAGGGCCACAGGGGGACAGAGGCAGTGTGCTCAACACATTCAAAGCTTTCTGTTTCCTTGTTCCACCTCTGGCAAGGCAGCCCACAGATGCATTGCACGCTCCAGCATTGCAGCAAAGGGACTTGGGGACAACACTGGGTGAGATGATCTGAAAGAGTCTTGCAGGACTTGCTACCAGGTCACCTGCTTCCATAGGGGCAATCCCATGCCAAATGGACCACACTACACCAGGAAGGAAGCTCGTAACCAGCATATTTATGCTGCATCTCCCCACCATAAACAGATCTCTGGCATAGGCAGAGAACAGAACCCTAACTGTGCAGATGAGGCCCTCATTGACATGGGTTAATGGTGGCTTTGGCAGTGCTGGCGTAAAGGTTGGACTCGATGATCCTAAAGGTTCTTTCCAACCTGGTTGATTGTGTGAGTCTAACAAAACCAGAAAGACCCATGCAGCTCTAACACTACGTTACGAACCACCTTCAGACCCAGCAGAGAGAAACCAGAGGGCTCCAGCAAGCTGGAGCTTGAAGGGCTCAACTAACACTCAACATCTCTAGTTCAAGGATAAAAAAAGACATGTTAGCCAGCTAAACCATGGGAAAAGCTCCTATTTGAAGGCAAGAAACAGCACACATTGATACTGTTTAAATTCTTTAGCCCATTTGTAACTGAGTCTCCACAAAGTCAATACCAAGGCAAACAATTTAAGAGTCACTTTTGGAGGCAAGACAGAAAGGTTAAGCCTTGCCATAAGCAATCAGTGTCAAAGCAGAGCCACAAGAGGATTTATCTCACAAATGAGTAGCATGGGATCTCATCTTTTATGTAAGGAAAAACAATCCCCCACAATGGAAACAGGCTTTTTTCTTGAGAAAACCAGGCTTGCAGCTGTACAGCTCTGACTGTATCACATGTTCATGTGCAAGCCTGAAACTCAACTCATGACCCAGTTCTTGGAACTGCAGGAAAGCATCACTCTTGGAAATTCCTACTTTATTCTTTCTTCCTGCCACTGGCCAAAAAAGAGGGCACATGGAGAGAGCAATAGAGCTTCCAAAGCTCACCTCACAAAGCCTTAGAGCAGGCTGTAAATAACATGTTTTACCTCTTACACATCAGCTCTTCCTGTCCTGTGGCAGTATTCCTTCATCCCCTCAGAAGACTGTAGAGCAAGGTTTCAGGTCCACAGCCTCTAAAGGCTCAGAGGTGTCTTCTCAAAGTTGTGTTGCCAGCATGATGACAGCTCAACTTCTGCCCTTGCCTTGTTCTTCATGCCTGGAATTCAGAGTGCAAAGTGAACCTCAGAAGATGAAAGGCATCTCTGCAGTGGGGTTTTACAGCTCATTCTGAACTTACAGGGTCAGGTTTGTCCTTATTCCTGTCTTGGTTATACAATACCAGCTGGTAGGTGCCACTAGTGATGCACAGTCCCTCAGAGGGGGACATTTATCCAAGGGTGTCACCAGCAACCAGTTATGCTGATACAGGGATGACTTGACAGCGCTGTCAGCTGCTTACCAAGCCCTGTCTTTGTTCCAGAATGTCTTCTGCACACATTGTCACCTCTCCCTGTCCTCACACATGATGTTTTACATTTCAGAGTGACACTGAAGCACTTGGAAACCTCAGTAGGAATAGGTACTATCATACCTCATGCCAATTTGGTGCTATGTGTAGAGACAAAACAGGGCTGGTTTAGTGAAAGCTTGACTCAGAGATGTCAGGTAGCTTTTACAAGCCTGCAAACATGACTCACCTCAGCTGGTGCTGCCATTCCTGTTGGATGTTCCTTTCCAGGAAGAACAATTCTATCCGAGGTGCTCTGGTTCAAGCGGACTGATTTGTAAAGGGATTGTAACCTCTTTCCATTAGCAGTGCCCATCGTTTCTTTAAAGAGGAGTCGCTGCTCAACAAGGTATCCAATTAGAAACTTCTCTTTGCATAAATAATCGCACCTTTCTCACCTGAACTTTGAATGCCATCCCAGAGCTCTTGGACACCCAGACTGGAAAAGGGGAGAGCAAGTGCACAACTGAATGATGCTAATAAGAAAGGTCCCTTTTGGATTCTTTCCCATCTCTATTCCCCATCCTCCCTGAAGCCTGTTCAGAAATCCTGTTGTCATTTGCCTTAATGTCTTAACGCTGTCATATTTCAAGCTCATAATAAAATGTGAGGCAGCAGGAATTTCATCTCTTCACACTTACTCTAACACAGTCACACATTAATTTCCTGCTTCATCCATTATAATACTTCTCCAGAGCAATTTTTCCAGGGAAATGCAGAAAGCCCATAAGATTTTCCTTTGACAGTTCAGTCAAGCCATGTATTTGCAAGTTTAGTTTTTAGATCCATGCTTGAGAATAATATAAGTGATACTTCAAACTTAATTGGAAAAAACACATACTATGGAGGGATTTAATACCAGTATGAGAGAGCACAGAAGCAGGCATTTGCCATTTGCTTTGCTGCACTATAGCTCCTTAAATAGCTTCTTACTTACATTGCATTCCTTGTGACAATTCCAGCCTGAGCATTGAGACTGACAAGCTGTGCAACACAAGCATACATTGACATCAAGGGAAGGAGATGATAACATTAATCAAGAACAGCATAACAAGGATCTGGTCAGCGGCATCTCAAGGGTAGTCTCCCAAATGCAACACGGAAGAAGGACATTCAAAATCATAGAATATAAAATAGAACATGATTTCAAAGTCTTTACAGCTCCAACAGCTACAGGCCAATGTTATCTTTTCAGACACCAGTTGCTCTGAAGGTGACATTCAAATCTTCTCCTCACCCCAAGCTGGCAATACAGGAACCAAGATGGTTCAGCTACTTGCAGGATGCATGTCTCCAGGCCAGAGAGAACCAACACAGCTTTGCATCCCAGCACTAAAAGAGACAGCTCTCTCCAGACTTTCTGGCCACTCTGGAGAGACTTTTGGCTTTGGATGCCCAGAAGACCTTGGTATGAGCCCCAGTTTTAGATGGCCATCTCCCAGCCTGTAATATGAGCAGTAACACAGAACCCCTCTGTTGCATTTCCAGAGGGCAAAGCTAAACCCTCGCCAAACTTCAGCACGCAAGAGTTAAGGTAGGACCAATTTCACAGACTCTTCCTAACAGCAGCAAGCTGCAAGTAATTCTAAGAGCAAGTTTCATTACCGAATAGCTCATAACACGCTCCTGAAGAGCACTATTTGCAAAAGATAAAGTGGAAGAAGCTACCTTATGAATAATGGAAGTTTATCACCAAGTGATGGGTTGGAAGTGAATCCAAGTCCTTGGGCATTTCAGTAAACACTTTTGTGCCTGAAGGAGGAAGAAAAGAAAGAGATGGATGAGAAGAAAATGCAGGAACAGCTCCTAAGCTGGTGCTTTTGTAGCTAACTCCTCAGCCAGGCTGATGAAGATCAAATGACTTTACTGCACTAACAACTGACAGAGCAATTTTACAACCCATTTAAGAGCCATCAGTTAAGATTCAGCCAATTTTAGTGTTACCAACTATGTTCTCCAGCATTTCCAGGACACCCAATGACATCAGTCAAGGTAACAGCAGCATATAGGAAGGCTATAGAATGCAGCCTGTGCTTCAGGTGTCCGTCATATGACAGTACTACCCAAGCCCTGGGATGAAATGGTGAGTGTTACACATCCATATTTAGATACAGGTTTGCCCAAGTTCCTTCCAAACATCCCCTAGTCCTTTGGTCATCACTAATTCGAAGAGGAGATCCTCTGTAAAATGCAC
>JBCJKH010066405.1:44566-56055 GCA_039877255.1 Loriculus beryllinus | reverse complement strand
GTAGACTTCATAGCATCTAAAATTTACTGTTCACCAAACCTTTACAGTCTTCTGCCATTCCAACCTGCTCATCATTCACAGCCTCCTGACAGCCTCTCACCATGTTGCACCAGTGTCCAAATGTTCAAACAAGCTGTCTGTGGACATTATTTTGCAGTGTTCATTCTTGTTACCTTTATTTTCTAGAATATTCTTGATAACTTTTACCAAAACTTATATTCCCATGGTTGTGAGAGCATAACCACAGACTTCTGGATGCTACAGTACATACACATAAGTGGCTTCTGACACAATCTTTAGCAACAGACAAGTTTATAGAAATTCAGTTTTGGCTGCAAATTATTCACAAAGGAGAAGAAAGGCTCTATTGGAGGAAAAATGTGCACTTATCCCCCTCCCCCCCACATATCTTATAGCAAACTTACTCTTTGTAAGCATAGTTGTAAAGATTTGACTAAATGTTGTGCATAGTAATCTCATTGTTTCAAAAAGCTACCTAAGCTTCAACTCGTAAAACTAACTATGCATTTACATGACTCATACATTTCTAATTAAATTATTTGAAGGTTAAGACAACAAAATTTTGCCTGTGGATCAGCAATGATGTTCAGTTGAAACATAGTTGATATTGATGATTTCCATGTACAGCTACCTAAAAATAGTGTCTACAGCTATCTAAACATACAGCTAACACACAGGCCTTGGTCGTCCTCTTTTGCAGTCAGTTGTAGAGGCAGAAGTGAGGCAAAATAATTCACAGGGGGCAGTTTGCTTTTCAAGAGCAAGTGTACTGTGTTCACCAGTCATTGAGTGACTGGGGGAGGTAAGACAAGGTCCCTTATCATCATGGTTTCCAGTTGAAGAACATGCTGGATTCTGTCAGCAGGACCTGGTATAAACCACTGGCATTCAACACTAAATGCAGCCAAGAAATCAAATACACACTTTAGCTATACAGGGCTGATAACCTTTTATGATAGAACAAGAAGTACGGTATTTACCTCCAACATGAGATATAAGAGATTCCATAGAACATACAAATGAGAAGACACCTAAAATTTTGTGTTTCTGTTTCTGGAAAAACTGCATTACAAAAACTACAAGGAATTTACAGAAGAGAAACAAAAAATATTAAAGAGCAAGGCATTGTGATTTATGAGTAAAGATAAAAAGATTGATTCCTAGCTAAATTAAGGCTGTGATTAAAGACATGAAAATCATCTTGAAGTATTGGAATGTCATAAGCAATGAAATGAGAGAGAAATCACTTTTGTTTAATGAACAAAATTAGTAATAATTGAATGATCATAACAAAAAGCAAGTTTAAGATAATAATAGATAAGGAAACATCTCCCAACAGTGTACTTTACTGCACTGCAGAGGTTTTCCTCTGAAAACACTAAGGAAATAATGTAAATGTACATTCTATCAAGTTATCCACAGGGCAAAAGAACAGTCTAAGAAAGCTTTCTGTGCCAGCTTTCTCCTATGAACTTGCAAGACTAAATTAAAAACTAAGAAACAAAAAGTGTCTTGAGTTCAGAACAACAAATGAGAGTAGACTCCATGAAAATGTGAGCTAAAAATTACAGCTCTTGGTTTTGTTTATGCTTTTTCTCCTACTGGAAAGCTTTGACTCTCTTTAAAAAACCAAGAGAGAATGAAACAATAATACAAAATTGCCTTTGGTGAAATATTTCTCCTTGAAAAACATTTTTAGTTCAACAGTAAAGGTAAGAAATCTCTTACAAATTGCAGACTCTTTCAAACTAGAATCTTCTGATTTAAAAGCAACCACAGTGATTTTCTGTTCAATCTATTTCTTAATAAACAAGAAATCTTCATTAATTTTTGACCATATTATCATTGATCTACTGGCTCATTTATTTTTAAACTTAAAAATAAAAAAACAGCAAAACAAACATGAGATAATAATTATTGAAACAAGCAAAGAAATTATTCATGCTATTACCCAGCTCCCATTGCATGCTTTTGAAAACTTCATCCCTACCTTGTGTGAGTAGAAGCACAATGACACAGTGGGTTCAGATTGGACAGATTGCCTGGATAACCTGCACAGCTAACTGCAGCATCAATTCTCACACATAAACCATGACAAAACCCACTCAATGAATAGTGTATTTAGGCAGACAACAGCCTTGGATCATTAATGAAGTATAAACTACACCCTCATATCTTTGAATTCCACTTTAATGCAAGGCATTACTTTCAGGTGAAAGTCAGAGCTCTTGGGAGTAAGGTTTAGAAAAGCTGTTGTAAGTCGGTGACAAAACGTCCACTGACTTCTGTGAAATATATTTGTTAACAAAAACTAAATATTCAGCAGTCTCAGAGGCTGAACCCTTTAACTATTAAGAGGCATAGCACCATGGTCAGTTACTGAGAGTGGTAAAATGGCATCTCTACATCTACAGTTGACTTGGAGAGTAGCATGTGTGTGGGCCATGCAATGCTAGCTAACTAATGCAGACAACTAGTTTTCTTAGGCTTCTTCCAAAATCAAGTAAAAGTGATATGTAGCACTTAGCTACTTTGCATTGCTCTCGATATTTCACAAGTTTAAAATTCAACATTTTCAGGAACAGTGCTGGTTCTCTGCTGCTTCCACCTAAAGGACTTCTGGTGATGGGGTTTAATTCTCCTCACCACAGACATCTGTAGTGTTGAAGTATACCTCTGAAGTACGTTTCAGATCCCTTGCAGAGCAGAGCAATGAAGAAAAGAACTATCTAGATAACCATTCATCTACTCAAGTGCAAGCACCTTTAGTTGCAAGCAACTCTTGTAATTAGAGACTGAACCTTGGAAATACAAAACCCACCCTTTAAGCCTGCACTGAAAGAGAGACCATTGCTCATTTTAACTTGTGGTAAACTTAGAAAGACAGAGCAGCTACATTTTTGATTCCTAGCTATAGCACTTCGGTCAGTTTGCTGGTGTACAAAATATTCAGGCTTAACTTCTCAGGGATATGGGAAAATCATTGCCATTTTGCATTTAAATAAATAACCCAGGATGGCTATTAAGCCTCTTTAAAACCCCAACTTGAAATAATTATCAAATCTCATCTAGTTGGTTTTGTACCCTAGCCCAAGAATGACCTCAAATTGCCTATGACAAAGCTAAAGCTACCTCACTTTTGCCTTCACAGTCATAATAAAGCAACACTGCTGCCATCTCAACATAATTACTGCAGTTTAAAGGTATCTTTTTTATTTTTAAAGTGAAAACATGGCCTGAGGCTGCTGCTTTTCTTTTTCTCTGTGTGTTGATGCATGGATATCTTTTGAACTTCCTGAAGTCAGCAGGATCCCTGGGTATTGTCATGTTTATTTTAGAAAAGTCCTATTGTTCTGGAGACTAAGACCATTTCTGAGGCTACTTTGAAACTACTCTTTCAAACTGTTTATTGTTCCAACCTTCAATTTTAGGGATATCAGTGGAAAAGTGATTAAAGACTGGTTTCCCCCAGCAGAAACACTATTTTTATTCATTTTTGATGCCCTATTTGGCTATTTATTGCCCTTATTGTTCTTTTTGATGGTTGCTAGGGAGAAGGAGATTAAAACTCAATGTGCAGCACAGCTCATTCTAGGGTATAATTTTGCTGGTATTTAAAATAATATATGCCAGATAATAGATAAAAATTACTGTGTTGAGCTTAAAAGGGGATATTATTGTGCCACATTTAGTTTTATTTTTTCCTAGTCTTCAAAAAAATGTTTCCTAAGGGATACACAGGAAGAAGACAGATGTGATAAATAGAAACAGATTTCTTCTGTGAATGCAAGAGAAGAAGCATAAGCCCCAAAACAACTGACTGTTTTCCTCGGTGGAACAGGGAAAAAGTCCTTCTCTAGACAGGATTAATTTGCTTTATTTTTTTCTTCTTTAATTGAAGTATGTGCTGTCATGAATTATTTGAAGCACATAACATAATTCTGTGAATAAAAATAATTTCTTAATATGGCTGTATTAGTGATACACCTAGAAACCCAGGCAAATATCCCCTACTAGGATGTCAACTACATTGTGCGGGGCAAACCCAAGGGTATCTCTTGGATAAAGCTGGAATTTAGTCAGCAGCTGTGTTTTGCTCTGGGCCTCTAGTTTCTTCCAAAGACTTGATTTGTTTGGGAAGGTTGGTCCTTCCAAACATGATCAGCAGTGAAAGATTCTATGTAGACCACACGAGGCATCAGCTTCACTGATATGCAGGAGGTGGACTTCCATGTAAGCACTGCCGATCTAGAGTCAGTGTCCAGAGAAGAAGGAATCATTCACCTTCTGAGCCTGCCTGGACTAAAAGGAGGAAAGTTCATTGGGCAAAAAATGTCCTGTGAAGAAGAGCTACACAGCTAAAACCAGGGCTGCAGGAATGGCTATGCCATCCATAATGAACCATTTGGCTTGAGTTACTTTTTAGTTGAAGTAAGAAAAAGAGGCAACAAGATTTAAGAAACAGGAAGAAAAAACTCTTTCAAGGTGATAGACAGGGTTTTAAAGCTCATAAAACCTGGGAATGAATAGAGACTTGTGAGTGAGTTTGGTTAAAATATTTACATTCTTTTAGAAATAGTATCTGAAATGGGGTAACTGATTCCTGTTGCTGACAACTGTCAGGAAAAATTCAGAGAATAATTTCTCCGCTGTATTAAAAGAGAAAATATACCTGTGGTCATAGACTCTTCTTACTTCCTCGGGTTTAGTTTCTACAGCTGACTGCCTTTGGGCACATGCCTGTGTGTAGTACCAAAGGGTTCTCGTGGGCCTTGAAGCGTTCTCATTTCATTTACACAGTTCACTTCTTCATTCAAAAATGAGTATAGTAGTGTTTACCCACCCTACCATAAATCATAAAAATAAAAGTATTAATGTACCTGTATCACCCAAATGTTACACTGATAAGCATCACAAAGAAGCACCCTGAATATTCAAAGTGAACGTCAGATTGTCAGATCAAAGTGTTTGGTCATCTTACATGAACTTCAGATCTTTCTCTCAATGAGATTACATCATGACTCAGTTACATGACAATGTCCTCATTTCAGCTGTAACAGCTATATTTTTTTTCTTCTTCCTAGTAGCTGGTGCAGTGCTGTGCTTTGGGTTTAGTCTGAGAACAATGCTGACAACACAACGACAGTTTAGTTGTTGCTAGGTGGCACTTGCCCCAGTCAAGGACTTTCCAGTCTCTCATGCTCTGCCAGTGAGGAGGGGCACAAGAAGCTAGGAAGCAGCAGAGACAAACTAGCGAAAGGGGTATTCCATACCACAGCACATCATGCCCATTATGTAAACTGGAGGGAGTCACCCAGAAGGACTGACTACTGCCTGGGTCAGGCTGGGTATTGGTCAGTGAGTGATGAGCAATTGTATTGTGCAACTGTTGTGTTGTTTTCCTTCCTTTTACTTTTATATTCCCTCCCCTTGTTATTTTCCTTATCATTATTGCTATTAGTAGTAGTAATTTTGTATTATTGGACTATTGTATTATTGGACTGTTCTTATCTCAACCTGTGGGGTTTGCATTCTCCAGAGTGTGGGGGGATGTAGGGTTGTGAGCCAACAGCTGCGTGGTTCTGGGTTACCGGCTGGGCTTAAACCATGACAGACCAGAACTTGTAAAAATTGACATTAGCTATCAATTTCACTGATTAAAAATAAATGAATAAATTAAAATGCCCTATCAGCACAATTTGAAAGGGCTCTGGAAGTCTTCAGTTTGGATTTCACAACTCAGCCTGTGATTGTTGTGCAGTCTGTGACTGTTGTATCAGACTTCATCTGATTACCCAGAACTCATAAACTATCTGTACAGAGGGGTGGAATTGACAAACATTGCAAGTATCAGGAAAGCTGTTTTTCTGCTAGAACCTCAATTCACCACTGTCTGTCAAGATCAATGAACAAATGACCTCAGGAGTTACAGCTATTTTTTAAAAGAAATTTACAAGATCCAGTGGTAATGGATGCAAGAGAGAGTCACATAAAATACTAGCTCATCTATTTTCATCATAGATCCTTTAAAGTCTGTGATCCCTGAAATTAAGTATTCCTAGAGATTATAAAGTGTGCCATTTACTACAGCGGTTCATATATTCTGTCAAACTCAAAATAAAAGATTCACAGAGATCATAAACTTGCCAGATGCAAGATCTGGCATAGATGTACATACTTTTCTTCTGACTTTCAGGTTCTGGAGAACTTTCATTTATGAGATTCCACCCCCACTTTCCCCTCCTCCCCCCTCCCCACTTTCTAGATGCTCTTGACTATGTGCATTGATATGAAGTCTATGATGATGATAAGATTATGATAATAATAATAATAAGCCTCAGTACCTACTACAGGATGGAAGATGCTTCCTTTTAAGTAGCTTCAGTTTTATAAGCATAAGCATTACAAAACTAAAAAAATACATAGAGAAGCCAATGGAAATAGTGATCATGTAGAGCTGATAGAAAAGCTGAGAATACGAGAGACTGTGCGGCTGCGAGAGAGAACACAGGGGTAGAAAAAGGAAAAAGAGCTGGAAAGCAGGCACTTGAGAGTCAAGTTCTAAATTAAAACAAGAGATGTTGTAGGAGGCAGGTGAACTGAGCTGACATTTTAGGGAATTAAACAAAATATAGAAATGGAAATAGGGAATCGGAAGGCTGATGTAAAAGTCTGGTTTAAAAATAGTTTCTGAAGAAGAAGAAGAAAATATATAAGGTGAACTTTTACTAGACTTTTAAATAAGCTATCAAGGGAAAAATGAAAATATTAACATTTAAGCAGATGGCAAAGGCTACAGAAAATGACTCCAAAAGAGTAGGGGCAATGTTAAAAGTCATTAGGAAGATGAAAAAGACTTTCCTGAAGCTGAGAGATGAAAATATCACTACACTGTCATAGCACCTTATGTAAACATACGCTTAGGGTCAAGTACAGCGACTGCATCAGCTACATTGTTTTCAGATGAATCATTTCTATGGTCAGATATTACCCCAAGCTAGGACAACAGCAGCACTAGGACAACAGTGACTCTGCAGCACTCTGACTAGTGTGCGTGTGTCACTGCCTGGAAGGAAGACTTATGAAAATATTTGGAACAAAAGACTCTGCATATTGAATTGTATATATAAGTATATATACACACACACACACACACACACAGTGTACACTCCTTGATAAACCACAGTGTTAGTTTCATCCAAAGAAATGGCACAGAGATTTCATTTTTGATTATAAGATACGAGATAACCTCTTTGATACAAGATATGTTTAGTTTACAGCTGTAGTTTCTGTGAAATATATAAAATACCTATGTGATACTATACCAGACGGTTCTTCTATTCCAAAAGAAAATTTCCCTCTGCATCACATTTTGACAAATGTGTTCCAACTTCAAGGTGACTATCTTCAATTTTCCTGAAGCACTCAGTTTTAATTTAGAAGAAAATAAAGCCATATAAAAATTATAACCTTAAGTAAGTTAAAATGACAGCTTTCTCTGAAGGAAAAACGAACTAATTTAGAAATCTTCTGTACAGGATAGTTAGCACAATTTTGTTCAGCCTTGACTTAAATGTTTCAATTAATATGTCTTCAAAACATGTCCCTATGAGCTCTTAACCGTCAGTTATTCAGCACATCAACTCATCTAAAATCTTAAACCTAATCACATGATGTCTAAATGGAACAAGTCCCTTTTTTTTTTTTTATATCAGGTAGGCATGTTGAAATTTTCAAAAAGAAAGAATCAAGTCACAGTAAGAATAGTGTAAAAACATTAAAATGAACTGCTGGTGTCTCCTAAAACACTCAACTTTAGGAATGAACAAACTTATTTTCCTATACAGCTAGACTATATTCAGACACTGCTTATTTTTTTTTTTAAGATCTGAAAGCTTCACACTCATTTAGACAACAAAATGGATCTCTTAAAAAATCAGATTCAGAATTACTCAGGCACCTTTCTTGGTCTCAGTGTGCTTTTTTTCTGTCTCATTTTGACTGGAAGAGTATGTAAACATGCATGTGCACATGCATGTGCCAGTTACTACTCATGTCAAGTGGACTTACTCTTATAGAGAAGAGTACAACTAATAAAGTGATATTTTCTGATAAAAACAATCTTATAAACAAAAAGGGAAGACTAGATTGAAACAAAAGAGGAAAATGTAGAAACCTAATTAGAAGGTAAAGTCTAGATACAAAAGCAACTACAAACCTCAGCCGTGGGAAGCAGTTTTCATCATCACAACTGGTCATTTCAGCTCCTCTCCAGGCCCTGGCCCTTAGCTTCCCTGACATTCTAGGTGGCATCTCTGCACATTGCATGGTGAGAAACAGGCCAAAACTTCAAAGTTCGGACCTTTAATTAGTACTAAATTTAACCTCAAACTACAAAAAAACCCAAAACAAAACAAAAAAATAAACTAAACAACCAAACAAAAAAAACACCCCCAAAAAACCAAATTACACTTTATGACAGTTATCGCTTCTTTGTTTATCATTTAAATCCAGATACCAAGCTCAGGAAGTACTCACAATTCAGAGTCTTGGGTTCATCTCAGTAGTGCAACCAAAACTGAGCTCATGTTTCTCCTAAAAGGAGCTTATTACTCTAATCAACTAATGATGTAATTGACTACAAGGTAGGCACAGGGCCAATACTGAAACTGCTGATAAAGCACAGCTGAAACTGTGATAAAGCACTGATCATCAGAGATTTCCACACCCTTAAATGATAATTTGTAAATTTTGTATACAGGTACTCCAGAAAGATAAGGCCAATAATTTACATAGCATCATTCTTGATTTAAACCAATATGACAAAAATCACAGGCTCATGATTATAGTCACAAATTGTCTATTTTGCTTAAAGGCATAAAAATCCTGTGCAAATTTAGCACAATGTAATAAATAATAGGTGAAGAAAGTTAACTATCTCTAATTGAAATTTTAATTTTTTCATTTTTCAATTTTATTCTACATGACAAAGTATTGTTTGGAATGCCAAATAAGCCATTAATTAGCCAAATAAGACTGCATAACAAGATAAAAATGAAAATTAAATACTTCTAAAGTTAATTTAGGCATAGGGCATAATCATTATGCAACTTAATAAAAGGTAAAGAGATATTTAAGAGTCACATTTCAACTGAATTGATATGTGATATGCTCCATTTACATGCAAAATATATCTTGGGTTTACAAGCTACCCACAGCTGGAAAAGTTTCAATTTTCCAACTATAGCTAAGAGATATTTTACTGTAAATTGAGAGAAAAATTATATACAATATAAAAGCATGTGATGACCAGGCAAGTTGAGAAGGAGTATGTAATGAATGACAAGCAAGGTTTGGAAAAGGAAGAGCAATTTTTGCTTCAAATAAAAGAAAACCATTACAGAGGCAACTGACAGACCCTGGAGGCTGCTGGTGTATGCCAGGTGTGTGTATCTGCAGGACTGGTATCTAAGAAGAAGTATGAAATAACATGAGACTCATTTACCAGTCAGCTACAGCTAGGAAGGTGATATTTTGCTGCTGCTCTTCTCTCTTGTACTTGACTCTTTGCAGAGGCACTAAAGCTAGAGACACCATGTCAGGGTGAATGAACAGACACACAACTATACGCTGATTCTTGAAGTTTCAAATATGTATACTTAGGGAGTGTGGTGGTCAAGTGCACCTAAGCAACATAAGATAAGAGCCTCTTCGAAGGATTGCTTTTCAGACTGTCCAAGACAGCGAATCAAGAAAGTATTCAAATATATCTTTATGCCTGTTATATCTATTCATTTTCCTCTAACAATACGGGTGTTATTTCAGCTCTTCTGTAGCATTACAAGGGTTTAATTATCTGTGCTTGTCAAAGGAACTAATCAGATAGATGGAAGGAGTCAGGCCACCTCACATAGCTTGGCAGTGTAGGGGTGGCTCTGGCTGGTGCTTGCGTTCCAGCCCCAAGCACACAAATTCCTACAGACCCTGGGAACGCCTCCCTTGCAACATCCATCCTTATCTCCCTATCTCACACTGAAGACTCAAAGATATAATCTGCCCAGAAAACACAGGACCAAACAGAAAAGTGGAGCAGTCCATAAGGCATTTCATCCTAACGTGGGGGCAGCTGTTCTCACCTGAGTATTATGCAGAGACTTCTAGAAGGATAGAAACCACTTCATACAAATTTACAGTGTGTTGCAGAAAGGCCAGGCAGGATTTGCTCCTCTAAACGTTTGCAGTTGTTTGCACTATTCTGTGATAGGATTTCACAATGGGAGAGAAGTGAAGTGAATGCTCTCAGATGACGTCTTTTCAGTTTTTCTAAAATTGCCGAAGTTATTAGCAGTGTTGTGTTCTGCACTTCTTTACAGGGCAAACCTAGCCATGCAGTATCTTAAAAACAACTAACGGGAGAAAAGAACATTTTTGTATGCTCCTGCTATTGTTTGCAGGCAAAAGTGCACAATCTCTGTAGAACAAGAGAGAAAGAGAGGGAAGGACAGGGTTTGCAACCAGAATAAAGAATTCACAACTGGGTTTATTTTATGGTATTATGAATGCAGCAAATAAGTAATTTTGTTTGTATTTTTCCTTGCGGGAATTAAGGTGACATGTCAAAAAAAGAAAAAAAAAAAAGATATCAAAAAGCTAGAAAACTAGCTTTTTGTCAAGAGAAAGAAAGGAGGGAAAGAAAGGGTAAGCAGAAAGAAATTAGGCCTAGATATAGCACCATATCTTACTATGGTACTACCTTTTGATGTAAAGGTTTCCACTATCAGCTTCAAAAAAGGACTATCTTATAGAGCCTAAGAAAAGGTTAAGCCACAAGACAAAGGCACAAGTGGATGCTAATACAGGCAGAAATATATTCTTTTGTGAAAGAAGAGAAAAGCTTTCTTTCATTGTTTTATTCTATTTTGTTGAAAGTATATTTTCATGTGAATTCATGATTTCCTCTGCAGACTGTCAAGTGTTTTTTCCCAGCATTTAATACCAGAGAGAGTGTATAGATAGGTTACAAACTCACTCAGCCCATTATTTCACCAGATTTTAACTGTTGTTAGCTAGATAAATTTCTGCGTAATACACCTTTGTATTGGAAATCTGAGGTTTCCATTATTCAGTCTTTTCTTTAGCTCTTATCTGAAGGGAAAGGAAGCCTTCAAGCTGACACTGAGGACAGAACAGCGATGTGGCCGAGATTAAAGGAGGGATGATTTCAGTGTGTAATCTGAAGAGCTGCCCTGACTTCAGCAGTAGCAGTCATTTTTCTCTTTCTTAGTAACTGTTGCAGTGCTGTGTTTTTGACTTTCAGCCTGGGAACAGCGCTGATAACACCGATGTTTTTAGTTACTGCTTGCTGATGTTTACTCTGACCAGTCTCATGCTCCCGGTAGCTTGTGTGGAGCTCAAGAACACACAAATGGACATTTCTTTGCATTTACACACAGCTGAGCAGAACCTCA
>JBCJKH010066405.1:26384-44466 GCA_039877255.1 Loriculus beryllinus | reverse complement strand
CCTCCGCGCCACCGGCGAGGAGTACTGCAACAGCGCCGGGCTCTGGGTCAAGCTCAGCAAGGTAACGGCGGGGTTGCAGCAGGGAGCCCCCCCCCCCCCGGGGCACACGTCGTGTCCCCGCGCTGGTGACAAGCCGGGCTGCGCTTTCAGGAGCAGCTGGAGGAGTACACGGGCAGCCACGACCTGGAGGAGGGCTGGGTCCTGGCGCAGAGGTTCGGAGAAAGAGGAGATAAGTTGGTCCCGGTTGATTCCGCGGAGAAGATCCGGTGGCAGAAGCAAACGTTCGGGAATGACTATAAAGCCGTGGTCAGGTACGGCACCGGGCTGTGGGTGCTGGAGGTGCGCGTGGCTGGTACCTCTGGAAGATGTGCGGCACATCCAGCACAGCCTCCTTGCTCCCTCCTGTGCAGGTGGGACGCATCCCTGCGAGCCAAAGGTGTCCCCTCATAGGCTAATCCTGTTTGCCTGTGGCAACACCTGCACAGGATAAAAGTGATGGTTGGGGGTTCTGAGGCAATTGGGTTTGGGCTGAGCAGTGATGCAGCAGTAACACAGCGATGAGGAAGCTCATACTTGATTTTCGTGATGAAAGGCTGTGTGCAGGGCTGGATTCCCCACTCTTCTCCACCATCTAGGCGCTGGGACACTCTTCATTGTTCCCATAGCTGTTCCTGCGTGTCACCCCCACTCCCTCACTGCTGCTGCCTCCATTCCAGCTTAAAGCTTGCGTGTGCTGAGCACTGACCCATCTTTCTTTCCCTTGTGTGACTCCACACCGATGCTGCTCCAGCTGGGAACAAGTGGTGGACCTGACCTATTCCATGCGCCTGGGAGAGAAGCCCAGACTCATAGAGCAGGATGAGGCTGCGGTGCAGAAGTTTCGGTATGAGTGCATCTCCTAGAGCGGTTCTGATACCCGAGGGGCATCTGACTGGGGCTGGACGTGCCTGTGGGGTCAGGACTGGCTTCAGGGTCAGGAGTGGAAAGAATGGGTGCCTTGTGATGCCTTTTACATTGATACTGTTCGATGCTGCTCAAGCAAACATGGCCTTTGCTCCATGGAGCACTGGAGCTACTGCATGGTGCTATTCTCACTGGGCTGGGGTGGCCATAAACACCCGGTGTAGTGGGGAGATACAGCCATGTTATCTGCCTGTGCTGGGCACAGCTGCCCAGCACCATCCTGTTGTGATGACCATGAGATGCTGCGGCCAATATGAGCTGGGGCACCTGCTGATGAGCAGGTTTGGCTTGCATCCTGCTCTTCCCTTGCCATTAACACAGAGCCTTCCTGCAGGTCTGTGCCACCAGGCTGGAGCTATGAGCATGACATGGAGCTGGGGCGCTTCCTGTATGATCACAGTGAGAAGGAGCTGCAACGTGGGGACTGCATGAAGGAGCACGTCAGCAACATCGAGGTCTCCTCGCAGGTGGTGCGTAGTGGGGCTCCTCCGTAGCCTGAAATCAGTGTCAGCTACGTGAGCATTGTCGCAGCTATGGGGAGGATCAGCCCTGCGAGAGGCAGGGAATGGTGATGGGCTCTAGTGAAGCTGATGGGAGTCGGGTCTGTAGGGTCTGTGGCCATGCTCAGCTTGCTCCGAGCAGCAGTCACCGTCTACCCGCAGCCTACCGAACTGAGGAGCTGTCCCCTGACGCACCCGGGGGTGGCCGTGGCGTGCCCAAGGATGCTCAGCTCCCTGCCCCACTCGCTGCACTCTTGCAGGGGGACTGCGGAGCGGCCATGCTGATGAACAACCCGACACATAACTTCTGGGAGAGCGACGGGCCCCCGGGGCAGCACTGGGTGCGGCTCAGCATGAAGACAGGCAGCGTTGTCAAGTGAGCCCTCGGGGTGTCCCCTCCCTGCATTGGCTGTCCCAGCAGGGTTGAGGTGGTTGAGGTGGAGGGAAGCTGCCGCCAGATGTACCCCAGGAGGACACAGCCTTGCCCCCAGCCCCATCTCCAGGGGCATCTCTGTGGAGGGGAGGACAACGCTGACCCCTTGCTCTTCTCATCCCCAGGAAGCTGTGGCTGGTGCTGCATGAGAATGAGAACTCGTATATACCCAGGCGGGTGGCTGTGTATGGAGGGCCACCGAACAGGCTGCAGCACATAAGAACTGTCCTAATTAATGAGTGAGTAAAGAGCAGCCTGAGTCCAGCTTAGGCCAAACTCCAGAGCTGTCTCTGCACCCTGAGCAGATGCTAAGGAAAGGGGCTGGTGCTGAGTGACCTGCTGGTGATGGTGGCTCTTTGTGGGTTTGGGCTCCCTGGGTGCAAGGCTATATCTGTCCCCACAAGCATGGTGCCCCTACCTACATGTGCCAGCCTCATCTCCACTCCTGGTCCTCATCTGTACAACTGGGTTGCAGTGTGCTTCCTCCTCCCTGCTGACTTTAGGAATCTTTCTGCCTCCTCCTACTTATCTCTGTGGACATGGGCTGCTGATGTCACCTTTCTGAGCATCCCTGCTCTGTTGGAAGCCCTGGGGTGCTTCAGCTCTTCCTCTTCACAGTGTTTTTTCCCCACGTGCCCCTAGGTCTTTGACAGGACTTTGCCAAAGGCTTTGAAAACACAAGCAAATCACTTACCAGATTGCTCATCTTCCCAAATCTCTGTTTCCTTCAAAACACATCACCCTTGCATGACCAGCTCTGCCTGCAGAATGGTTATGCCCTTGCAAGATGCAGCCAGGACCCCCTGGGAACAGTGATGTCCTCTCAGACATCTCACATTTCTGTTCTGCTTTGAATTTATGCTCTTTGGGTGCTGCTTCCACCTTCTTCAGGATATCTCTGTGCCTTTGACAGCCTCTTCTCTCTGCTGAGTTCCCTTCTGCCACAGTGAGGTGAGGGGTCTTCTGCTCTGGGTAGCAGTGCATCCTTGGCTGGGGAGCTGGAGTGGCCCGTGCCTTGCTGGCCACCTCCTGTGCACTGTGGCTCTGCCACCTCTCTTCATGCTGTGTGCAGGAACAGCTTCCAGTGTGTCTGCATCCTCCGCAACATGAAGTTCCACTTGCCGGTGCTGGAGATCCGCTTCCTGGAATGCCGGGGTGAGCCTGTGCTGTTGGATTGGAGCTGCCAGCTCAGCCTGGCCCTAAACCTGCAGCCCTCCCAGTACCTGCAGTTCTTCCTTCTACACTGGCTGCTTTTGGGGGTCCATTGGAGGAAAAGCTGGGGAATGAGCTTCATTTGGGATGCTGCAGGTGCTGGGGGCTCCTTGTCCTCAGCTGCAGCATCTCTGCCATGCACTGTGCTTTCTTGGCAGACCAAGGGTACAATGTCCGCCTGCGAGGGATTAAGATGAGGTCCTTCTGGGAGTGGGACCTGGTTCCGAGCTCTGACATGTTCCAGCCAGCCCGGCTGGTGCGTTACCCTCTCCTGGAAGGGGTGGACACCAGTGTGCTGTACCGGCGGGCAGTGCTCATTCAGAGGTACCATCCCCAGGAGAGTGAGCCTGCGCCCTGAGACGAGCTGTGCCCTGGCCTCTAGCAGGGCTCCACACATGTGCCAAGCCCCTCACATCCTCACACTGTTCCTCTCTGGTCTCCAGGTTTGTCCAGATCCTGGAAAGTGTCCTGTATTACCTGATCCCC
Organism: Loriculus beryllinus; assembly: GCA_039877255.1. Taxonomy (NCBI): domain Eukaryota; kingdom Metazoa; phylum Chordata; class Aves; order Psittaciformes; family Psittacidae; genus Loriculus; species Loriculus beryllinus. The sequence continues at coordinate 40,872 of JBCJKH010066405.1, read as the reverse complement.
CCCTCCGAGGACAGCATTGGCACCTTCAATGCACTCAAGGTGAGTGTTTGCTGGGCTGCCCTAGGATGGTACCAGTAGGAGCATCTTGCCATGGACTCCGCTGGTTTTGCTGGAGGCTGTGGCATATCCCCATTGATCTGATGGGGTCAGACCTTCCCAGGGCTCATGCTGAGAGCTGCCACTTTGGTTACTGCCAGTGAGATGGAGAAGCTGAGCATCCCCTGTTACACCAGAAACTGTGCTTGTGGAGAGGGAAAGAGGGTGCACCATGGCAGGATCAGGCTTCTAATCGTCCTGGGTTCAGCTGTAGCTGTCATTTTTCTCCTTCTTAGTCACTGGTGAGGTGCTGTGGTTTTGACTTTTGGCCTGGGAACAATGCTGATAACACCAATGTTTTTATGGTTTTTTGTTGCTGCTAAGTAAGGTTTACTCTGATCAAGGACTTTTCAGTCTCATGCTCTGCTAGGGAGGAAGGGCATGGGAAGCTGGGAGGAAGCAGAGACAGGACACCTGCGCTAACCTAGCCAAAGGGGTATTCCATACCACAGCATGTCATGCCCAGAATAGAAACTGGGTATCGGTTGGCAGGTGGTTAGGGTTGGCAGGTGGCAGGTGGTGAGCAATTGTATTGTGCATCACTTGTGTTTACTGTTTTCTTTTCCTTTCCCCCTTTTAGTTTTATATTCTCTCCCCTTGTTATTCCCCTTGTTATTATTATTATTGGTGGCAGCAGCAGTGGTTTGTGTTATACCCTAGTTATTGGGCTGTTCTTACCTCAACCCGTGGAAGTTACGATCTCTTGATTCTCCTCCCCATCCCTGCAGGAGCAGGGGGGAAGGAAAGGACAGAGTGAGCGAGCAGCTGCATGGTTCTGAGTTACCGACTGGGCTTAAACCACAACAGTAACCATCTCAGCTTGTCCCTTGCTAGGACATGAAGCCATTCCTGCTGCTGTCCAAGCAGAGCACAGCCCTCATTGCCCACTGTCTGCAATCCTCGGAGAGCAACCCCCCTGTCATCCTGCCAAAGCTGCGCATCAACAGGCTGCTGGCCCAGGAGCACCGCGCCAACCCCACTCTGGACCCCAGCTACAGGCACACTGTGTTCACCCAGGTATGGCAACACCATGCCCTGTGTGGGTACCTGCCAGCTCAGCATCACTTGTCCCAGCTGCATCTCATCCCTTTTCCTCTCTGCTTCTCTCCAGCTGTACGAAGGCCTCAGGTCTTTCAAGCACAATCAGCCCCTGGACTACAGGTTGGTCTTCAGCATCACAGTTTTGGGGTGTCACCTCCCCGGAGAAAGGTGCAGGGAATGCCATGTGCTTCATGCTTTCTCGGAGGAGGGATGTACAAGAGGCTGTTACTTCCCCATAGATGGCCCAAAAACTACACACAGTGGTGGGAGTGCGATTTCGTCACTGAGGGCATCGTCGACAACGGTGAGAGCTCTTCCCTCCTGCTCCATAGCTCTCCCCAGGGCTTTCTCATGTTGGGGTACAGCTCAGTGGGTTGCCCACTCAGGTGGGGTGTCCCCGCTGTCCTGGCTTCTCTATGGGAGGCAGCCATGCTCTGCACACATGTGGTGGTCCCTGCATCTCTTGTACCCCACCAGTATTGCATCCTTGGGACCAGCATCTGTCTGTGCTGTGTCAGGCACTAACCAGCCTCTGCCCCCACTGCAGGTGGTGGTTTTCGGGACACCCTGTCAGACATATCGGAAGAGCTGTGCCCCAGCTCGGACAATGTCCCCGTGCCCCTGCCTTTCTTTGTCCGCACCTCCAACCAGGTTTGCTACCCCATTGTCCTCCTGTTCCAGCCCTGGGCGTACAGACAGCAGAGCCTGGGGGCTTTTGGGTGTTAGCTCTGTCTTAATGCTTACAGGGCATGGGGAGCTTTGCTTGTACCTGTGTGGTGGACAGGAGAGGGAGGCAGAGGGGTGACGGAGAGGGAGACTGCAGGAGGGACCATGCTGGGCTGGTCACATCTGTGTCCACAGGTCCTAAGCTTCTCTCCTGCAGGGTAACAGCAGCAGTGACAGCAGGGACATGTACGTCCCCAACCCCTCCTGCAAGGACTTTCCCAAGTACGAGTGGATTGGACAGTTGATAGGAGCAGCCCTGAGGAGCAAGGAGTTCCTGGTAAGCACATCAGGTCCTCCCTGGCCAGCAAAGGGCCTTGGTGGGTGCTGCGGTGTTACCCCTCAGGTGATGGAGAGGCACATGGAGGACGCATGTCTTTCCTCCCTCTGACAGATGCTGGCTCTGCCGGCGCTGGTGTGGAAGCAGTTGGCAGGGGAAGAGGTTGTCTGGAGCAAAGACTTTGCTGCTGTGGATGCAGAGCTGGTGAGCAGGACCGGGGGCCGGCAGGGCAGTGCTGTGCAGTCCTGTGGCTGCTCTGGCTCCACCGTGGTGGCTGCTTCGGCTCCACTGTGATGGCTTTCACCCTTTGGGGTTGCAGGTGAAGCTGCTGGAGATGATGGAGGGGATGGACAGGGAAGCCTTCGAGTTCATGTTTGGCAAAGAGCTGACTTACACGGCTGTGCGGAGTGACCAGCATGTGGTGGAGCTGATCCCCAATGGCAGCAACACCGTGGTGCGCTATGAGGACCGCAAGGAGTTCATCCGCCTGGTGCAGAAGGCTCGACTGGAGGAGAGCAAGGAGCAGGTAACACTGTGCCCCAGGGCCAGCATGGCTCCAAGGGGACCCAGCTTCTGGTACTTGTGGGGGTGGTGGCTGCAAAATGTGTCTCCAAAGCCAGCTCCAGCTGGGTGGTTCCTCCATGCATCCCATGCTCAGGATGCCCTGGGTATCCACTCTGCAGTCCTGCGGTCCCTGACGTTGGTGCCCTGGGTGGCTGCCCTGGGCTCAGACCCATTGCAGTGACATGGGACTCTTCCTGTGTCCCCCCAAGATCGCAGCCATGCGTGCCGGGCTGCTCTGTGTGGTGCCACAGCTTGTGCTGGACCTGCTCACCTGGCAGCTGATGGAGAAGATGGTCTGCGGGGACCCCAAGATCACTGTGTCTGACCTGCGGAGGTTCGGTAAGTGCTTGTCCTGCGCACTCATCCTGCACCATGCTGAGGCCCTGGTTGGGGGGAATCTGGGGGAGGATGAGCCAGAGGGACCCTGCAGAGGGATGCAAACCCCACCGGTCCCCACTCTGGCCCATCTGGTCCTCAGATGCTATGGGTAGAGGTGAGCGGTCACCCTGCAAACCAGGACCCCTATATCTCCACCCTTCCTTACACAGGGTGCCAGCCCTGCTCAGGGATGCTGACTGCTCACCAAGAGGGTCTCCTTCTCTCCTGCCTCTGCTCTGAGCTCTCACAGAAGGGCAGGATGGACAAGTCCCGTTCATTTGCTTTGCTGTCAGTGTCTAATGGAGCTGTTGCACATTCTTTGTCACAGTCACATTTGAGGACTTTGCGCCCAATGACACCCGTATCCAGACCTTCTGGGAGGCACTCAGCAACTTCACCAGCGGTGAGCAGCCCCAGTTCTTTCCCCACTCTTCCCGTGCAGCAGGGTGGGCATGGGAACAGGATACCCACTGCCCTGCGCAGCGGGGATGCTCACCAGGTACTTCCCTGAGAGCATCCCTTGGCTTTGCCCCACGCTCCCGGGATGATTGTGCAATGGCAGTGACTAGGACAGTCCTGTCCCTGTCCCTGAGCCCTGTCCTTCCCCTCAGAGGATCTCAGCCGCTTCCTCAAGTTCGTCAGTGGCCGGAGCCGCCTCCCAGTTCAGATCACTGTCCACCCGGATAGCGCAAAGTGAGTCCATCCTGCCCGGGCTGGGGTTCCTGTGCTGTGGCAGGGTCTGACCCTCTCTCCTTTCTCCCAAGCTTGAACGTGGTGGACGTGATGCCACGGGCCTCCACGTGCTCCTGCAACTTCTTCTTGCCCAGCTATTCCTCGTGAGTCTTGCTGGGGACAGGGATGCTCCCCCTTCCCCGCGTCCCATTCCCATTCCAGGCTCTCCATGTCCTGTGCTGGGGGATGTCTGGGTAACATGGGGAGAGAAGCATGAGGGTCCTGGTAGCTTGGCATGGCCATGACCCCATGTCCCAACCCACCAGGGCCAAGACCTGTGAGGAGATGCTGCGGTACGCCGTGTACAACTGTGTGTCCATCGACAGCGACAGGCACTGGGATGAATGAAGCCCCCCGGACATCCCATGCCATGGGACCCACATGCTCCAGGGACACTGGCATCAATAAAACTGCAGGGCCGGATCCTGCTGTCCTGCCCCAGGACGTGTTTGTGTCCATGCCTCTCGAGGGCTGGGACTGGAGTGCACGTGGGGGTCCAGCACAGCACTGTCTGCCGGGTGCTGTGCTAGCATGAGGTGAAGGTGGGGACTATAGAGAGAGTCGTCCCCTCCCCAGACATGGTGTGTGTGGGGAGTGTGGCTGCAATCTGCCCCAAATGCACCCTGCAATCTGCCCCAAATGCATCCTGCAACCTGCCCCAAATGCACCCTGCAATCTACCCCAAATGCACCCTTCAGTCTGCCCCAAATGCTGCCCCCCATGAACCCCGCAATCTGCCCCAAATTCATCCTGCAATCTTTCCCCCCCCATGAACCCCGCAATCTGCTCTCCTCTCTCCCTGCCTGCAGGTTTACCCCGGGCCGCCTGGGGGCGCTGTGCCGCCGAGCCCCTCCCGCTGCCGGGCCGTGATCCATGCCTCGGCGCTCCGCAGCCCAGGATCCGTCCCTCGGTGCTCCTCTCCCTGCCCTGGCCGGGAGGAGCCGACTGCTGCTGAGCCGAGGAGATGAATCGATCCTATCGGTTCTCTATCGACACACTCGGCTCTCCGCGCGCATGCGCAGTACGGGCCGTCGCCGCCATTGCTGTGCTGTCAGTGAGGCGCTGCGAGCCGGTGGCCGCCCGAGCTGAGGTAACGGCGGGGCCGGGGGTCCCGGTGCCTCCCTAAGGGCTCCGGGGGACGCGGGGACCGGGGAGCCGGCGCACGGCTGCGGGGAGTGCTGCCGGGTAGAGCTGGGCCGAGTCGAACCGAGCCGGTCGAGCCTGTCCCGGCCCGGTTCTGCCGAGTTAAACGGGGCCTTGCCCCTGTGCTCCCTCCGCAGCATGGAGTTCCAGGCCGTGGTGATGGCGGCGGGAGGCGGTTCCCGTATGACGGACCTGACCTCCAGCATCCCCAAGCCGCTGCTCCCCGTGGGGAACCGACCCCTGCTCTGGTACCCGCTCAACCTCCTGGAGCGGGCTGGCTTCGAAGGTGAGGCGCGGCGGTGTCTTGGTGTGGGAGTGGAGGCTGTATTGCTTACCTGCTCTCCTCAGGCTGCCCGTGGTCACCTGTGTGTCGCTTCCCTTCTATCCCGTGTGTTGTCGCAGGTGCCCTGTGGATGGCGGCAGGTGCTGTAGCAGGTTTCTGCACTGGGGTTGTGCTGTTGGCCCATGTCACATCCCTTCCTTCACGCTAGGTTGTGTGTGCCAGCGCCCCTTCCCCTCACCAAGGCTGTTGTTAACCGGGAGTCTCTCACTTGTTTCTTTGAATCGTCCATAGAAGTAGCGTGAGAAATGTGTCAGCTCTCCTGGGATGTCTCTTGGTTTGTTGTTTCAGTCTGGCCTGAAGTTCAGGGTTACTTGCTGTGTCTGAGGCATGTAGTCCATGTTGCAGCGTGGAGCCAGGTGCTGGGCTCTGGACAGAACAGAACAGGGGAAGTGGCAGAGTTGTCATGCTCACCTGTGGGCCGTACTTTACGGGAGGGCTGAAATGGTATTTAGTACGTGCTGAAGTTCTTTACTGTTTTCTGGGGTTAGGTTTTTGTTTACCTTTTGAGGAGTGATCCTCTGTTTCTTATAAAAGCTTTTCCTAACACCTTCCATGTTTCTGTGTTTTCATATTTATAGTTGTCTTTCGCCTTTCTGCTTCTCTGGATTTGCTTCTCCTGAGTGATTATTCTGTGCTCCACACTGAGACTGTGGCTTTCTTCATGGCTGCTTCTTTTTTAATGTGAAGATGTAAAGACCAGCTCATGGTTATCCTTGTTAGGTTCTTACTATTTCAGTGTGCAGAGCGGAAGGGCTAGCAAACTTAAGACTGTGTCTTTATTTTGTTTCATTAAGAAATCCTTAGTGAAACAAAATCCTTTTACTAAGAAATTCATTAAGAATTATTTTTTACCTGTTTTTTTGAAATCTGCCTTTTGAATGTCTCCTTTCTTTGACTGTTCTTTTTTATTTTTTGCTAGGATCGTACTTTTATCCAGTGATATGAATATCTGGGTAGATAAAAGCTTCTCTGTAACCAGTATTGTGCTTTGTGTGGCTGTTTATCTATCAGAAATAACCATTTCCACTTGATGCTCTTGACCACTAGTAGGTGGTGTTACAGTCATTTCTCATGCATGGCTTTTCAGCTTATCTATCACCTATGAAAAGCTGGGGATTTACGCATGTATATATGAATATATATGAATATATGAAGCTTCAGTAAGCAGTTTGCCACCTTCCTGTTCCTCTCCTGCCTCTGCCCCCTGACTAAGCTATGTGTTTCTGTGTTAATAATCCACTGGCAAGAATTCTGTCCCTGGATCATGATTTTTATTAAGTATGACACGGGGCTTTAGTTCCTCATATTTGCTTATGTTAGTAAGTAGGTGTTCCAAAGGCTGAGTCACTGTGTCCCTTTTGTCCTAATTGCAAGTGCTGCATCTCCTAATATTTAGAAGACCTTTGTCCAGCACACTGGATTTATGCTGAACTGTGGGGACTCACAGCTTCCACCTGAGACCAGTTCTTTCTCCATCAGCTACTACTTTTCCTAGTTCAAGGTGTGCTTTCAGTCCCTTTCTCTAGGTTCTTCAGTCCTGTTTTGAATCTAAGTTGGCATCCAGTATGGAGTGGGAGAGCAGCCCTCCCATATCTCTGGTACCAATTCCTGATGTTTACAATTCCATCTTCTTTTCTATTAGCAGATGCAGGATGAGTTCAGAATAAATTGGTACAGATTTACTCTTAGTGTGTTTTCATCTCGCCACAGGAGCTTCTTAGGCTGAGGGCTAGGGGATTGTTTCCCCTAGTTCTCTGTTAAAATTCCATGTGGAATACTATGTTACAGTGTGGATTTGTTTTTTGGGGGGTAGGATATGTTGATTTGAGGATTTGATTGTTACTTTTCCTTGCAGCTCTTGAGGCCAGGATAAGAGGTTTCTTGCTGTTTTGTTTTCTGTCTTTTCTTTGCAAAGCTTCTGTTCTCACATCCTTCACTTTGGAAGATACACTTTCATGCCACTGTTGGCATCATTGAAATATGCATTCACCTTTTTTCTTTTGTAGATGGAATGAGTTGCTCACATATTACTTTACTTCTTGCCAAGATGGTGCAAAGAAATAATTTAACCATTGTATTGCATTACTGTGGTTGGTGGTGGGGTCTGCAGAGGATTATACAGAATCAGGGTGGGCAAAAGAAAAAGCTCTAAAGCATTGGAGACATTAATACAAGGTCTCCTTGGGCCGTTTGAGGACATATGGTTTGAAGCTGCTTACTAATGACAGAAGATGTTTCTGTTCTATCTTGCTAACTCATGCCACTCACATGCATGTGTCTCTTTCAGTAACAGGCTCCACCCCACAAAGCAGGAGGGATTGTTTTCATATGCATTAAGACTTTAATTCTTTTCTTCAAAAGTTACTATTGCCAGGAACCCAGTTATGCTACTCAAGCCTTCTGACAGTCCATCAGCCTTTGTGAATAAAAAGTGTATTCCATTTGTGATGAATATTTTTTTGTTCTGCTTCATCTCATTCCACTTTCCTCTGTCCTAGAGGTCATTGTGATTACGAGGAAGGAAATCCAAAAGATGCTAAACTTGGACACAAAAATGAAGCTGGATTTCGTGTGCATCAGTGACAACATGGACATGGGTACAGCAGATTCACTTAGACATATTCACCAGAAAATTAAGGTATTACTGGAAGACATTTGTGTCTAATTTTGTTTAATTTTTTATTTCATTGTGCTTTAAGAGCTGCCCCATGGAATGATATTGATGGTAACTGAATTTCCTGGTCTTTAGAAGAGCTGAATTTTGTAAAGGTCACCTTCTGGGGGAATTCCAACAGACTCTGACTAGAACTGACAGCTAGGACGGCTGGAGCAGATCCAGGCCGGGCACTGGCTGCTGCTTAGTGTTAGCTTTCTGGCAGGTTAGTTAAAAGGTTGTATTTGTTTGTACAGTTTTTGTTTGCACTGTTTGTACAGTGTGATAGCTGTTGTCCACAGAGTGCTTGGAGAAGTAGTTCTGCACAAATGTTCATTGTCAACTTAGCTTAAACAAGACCTTCACATGTGAGGAGGTTTGTTCAGTTCTCAGCCCTGGCACAGGGTTTCCTGTGCTGTTAGCAAGCGACTTGCTCTGTGCTTCAGTTTCCTGCTTTTCTTACACTGGCTTGTCCATAAGCTCTTTGATAAACATTGCACAAATGTGATAAAGGGCTGCTGTTCTAATAAAAATGCCACTTCACAGAATTTAGGTTTCTGGCTGCACAATCAAAACATTCCCATGTAAGGCAGACATGCTGCTCCGAGCTCTTGCCATGATCTGGGATGGAATTTTGGTTTTGTCTTTGTCATACACTTAATCTTTCTGATTTGTTCCCTTGTCTGTTCAGGCCATCTCAGCCAAATTGGCCATGTATATAAAGGTTGCAATGTAACATCAATGAACTGTGTCTTTTTGTCTTCAGGTTCTTTTTGAAGGTAATATGCAGTTTAACAGGCTGTGTCCTCTCAAGAGAAAGACTCCAGTTTAGGCAGGATGAAATTTTACAGGGAAATACAGGTGTCTGGGTGAAACAATGAGAGAAATTCTGCAAGGGATTAATGCACAGACTAGAATAATTTCGAGGGTGAAGAGGAGACATAAAAAGGAAAAGCGAAATCAACAGAATTAGTTTAACTTTTAGAATGTTTTAGAATGTCATAACTCAGTCTGGCAGTATTTTTTAAATACCTTTATGCATTAAGGAAATATCCGTGTGCTGCAGATTGTGACCCTGACCTTACACTTGTATTGACTGATCAGAGTAAGCAGTCCCAATGTCTGAGTATCCCGTTTTTTGTTAATCCAGGCAAGCTAGTTGAAGGGGAAGGCCTGGAAGACAACAATAAAGCATGTGGGGTAAGAAAGTAGACTGTGTCTTTAGAGGCAGCAGTGTTGGATATTCTGTTTATTTTTCAGCAAAAAGACTTAGGAAAGATGTGAGGAAGTCCTGAAACCCACACAGCTTCTTCAGTCAACTGCTGTGTATGAATGGCAGCAACTGCTTCTGCCCTTTTTATTCCATGTCTTGCTTGTTTGGCCGGGGAGAACAAAGTCCTCTCTTATTTGAAAGAAGCCTGTGCTGAGTTCTTGAGCAGATTGCTGCACTGTGTATTTTGGAGTCATTCCTCTAGTAAATGCATACCACTGGTACACCTCTTACAGGGTATACCCTCTCCTGTGTGAGGTAGGTGAGAGCTACGCAGTAGAGGTAGCTGAAAAGCTGCTGTTTGTTGGCTCTGCCTGCGGTGGAGCAGGAGAGGGATGTTGCTGAAGAATGAGTTTCCCTGCTGCTTGTGGCCATAGTTTGCTGGCAGGCTTTTTTGCAGCCCATGCCAGAAGTCTGATGAGAAGTTTAAACTGGTTGTTGAAATTTAGTTGTCGCAAATTGAGTTAATTGCCCACAAACAGAAGAGCAAGTATGCTCAATAAAAATGAGGTAACATGGCACAGTATAGACAACTTGCCTGTGTGCAATGCAAGTGACAGGGAGCAAAGCCAAGATTATAAATGTACAGTAGCAAATACATCTCAGGGTAGCTGTATTGCTGATCACAGATTGAGATGTGCATAAATGTTGGACCACTCTAAAGAAAACATAAAATCTCATGACTTGCTGCCTTGTCTAGCACTAAACTGAGGGAGTTCCACCAGTGCAGCATTGCTGTGTGCTGTCTCTGCAGTTGCAGGCCTTTGTGTTGCATCTTGATTAATGAAGATCTTTAAAAATTAGATTGTGAGATTAGATTTACAAAATGACATTCAGCAGTAGCAGGAGAGTACATATGAGCGAAGACTGTAAGGGCCAAGGGAAGATAGTTTGAAGATAGCTTGCATTGCTGATTATCGCTTTTTAGTGCTAGCATTTTTGCAGGCAGGTAAGAGTGACTATTTTGGTTCACAGCAACAAGCAGCTGACTACCAGTCTTACTCTTTCCTCATGAGAGCAAAGGAAGCCTGTTCAAGTTTGTTTGCTGTGCATCCACTCTACACACAGAGGATTTTTTTGACACCTATACTCCAAGAGTTGGTATAGTAGATGTGTGCTCTTTGCTGTGCTGGAACTCTTCCTGTTATTTTTGGCTGTCTAGCCTACATCTGACTGACAAGCTAGCAGCTTCATTAGGGTTTTCATGTTCATTACAAGTCTGAATGTATCTTTTTCTTGGATCCTTCACAAATAAAGATATTATGCTACACTTGTTTCCAAAAGGCACCTGCTTGAGAAGTAATAAACAACAGTGAGCTTGGTCCTGTGAGTTCTGCTTTCTGGATTCCTAGGCCTGAGTGTCAGCTTGGCCTGTTTATTACCAGTAGTTCTTTATTGAACTACTGAATTGAGTTGATGGCAGGGGGGTTGGAACTAGATGATCTTAAGGTCCTTTCCAACCCTAACGATTCTATGATTCTATGACTTGTGTAGCAGGTTGTTTTATTTGTTTGTATTTGAACATTCAATGCTGGGGTCTGAGTAGCTAACACCATTAACCAGTCTTCACAACTGTACAACTGAGGACTGAGGCACATCGAGGTGCAGTAATTTACCTTGGATCATTAGAGATTTGTAGCTACTAGAAACTGGACATCTGTCTCAGGTCTCTCTTGGTTTTGTTCATGAGATCATAGTTCTATGCTGTGTTGTGTGCATGTTGCATACTCTGTTTCATTTCTGAATAGTGAGTGTTGTGGATTTTTCAGTGATTATGACTTTAAAAAGTTCTTAAATTTGGGAATGTATGGGTCTAAATGTAAGTAAGTGAAAAATAATTTTGCAGCATATGAAATAGAAACCAGTAGAGATTTGTTTTGCCTGTCTTTTTTCTTTTTTTTTTCCTTTTTTTTGATTTATTGGGTAATGTAACAGTTATCAGTGTTTTGCACTGAGTCGTCCAGCTCTTAAAATAATGTCAAAAAGCAAGTATAGGAGTTACTAATATGTTTCTTAAATGATTTGTTTTGCACAGGGGTATGAAAACAATTTAAGGACTTTGTGACAACTGTTGATCATGTCCTTTAATTGCTCTCCTGTGGACAATCCCAACATCTCCCTAGAATCATAGAATAGTTAGGGTTGAACAGGAGCTTCAGATCATCCAGTTCCAACCCCCTGCCATGGATCATTCTATCTGGTGAAAAAATCAGAAAAGGATAACTTCAGTGTGTCTGAGAACCACTATAGATGCCAAAGTACTTCTTATCTTGCTGCATCTCAGAGAACCTGAACGCTCTGTACCATCCTTGCTGCCCATACTCATCAAGCTTAAAATTTGCCAAAAATAGGTAAGTTTGGGCCCTTGGAACTTTTTCAATACATCTTTAACCATGTACTACACCTCTGGGTTACCAAGCATATCCATGACTGGATGTAGAAAAAGGTATTTCACTGCTGGAAGTTATATATGATGTGGAACTGTAGGCAAGTACAGAAATAACTTGGACATAGGTAGATCTACATCTCCAGATATATATCTGCTATTGAAATCTAACATTATAATCTCAAGAGTTTGAAACTTCTAATAGATGTATCCTGCAAGTGGGCAGCCAGTATTCACATGTGAATCTACTTCTCTTTGTTGCTGTAAGAAAAGATACCCCTGTCCTGCTTTAGCAGATAGTGGAATACACATGAGGAAAAGTCTTAATCTGATCCACTGTATTCGTGTGTCTTCTATCTACCCTAGCTTTAATACATATCCCCATTGTCTGCAGGGTACAAGTAAGATATTAAGTATGTCAAAATAATTATGATGCTGTCTAATGCACCCAGTAGACCACATGTAGAATACTCCACCTTGTCTTGAGGGCCCTCAGCACAAGACCCCATAACCTGTGAACCAATATCTTGGATGGAAAACCTGGACTCTTGCTATGTGTATGAAGCAAAAGACCAAAAGGTGGGGGAAACACTTGGTCATTCCACATGGGCAAGAGGAAACGGAGCCTCACAGACTGCTGTTGTATTCATCACCAACCACCTGGCCTGGAGGTGTAATGAGTGGCTAACTCTGCCCTTGCAGCTGGGACTTTGTTTCCTTATACCAACATACACAGACACATGTTCATATGTACATAGCCTGCTTGCTGCAGCAGAGCAAATAACTTCCATTGGAAAAGTAGGTAATTTGAATTGTCTGTAATCTGCCATGTTCTTGAAAATATTAATTGTTGAAACCAGTCCCTCTGAGATTAGTTCTTGCTGTGTAGCTAAACCTTCGTATTCATAACAAGTTAAATGTGAGCATTTAAGAGCAAACTCAGAGTGCATTGATTAGTTTTTATGTCTGTTATAGAGTCCAGTTGTGAGTGCTATTTTTTATAGACAAAAATTCTGCTTTCTGAGAATGTTTCAAAATAGTCACTCAAAATGTGTTGCTTTCATATAAAAATTCATAAAATTATTTGAGCAAATATGCACACAAATCAAGTTAAATATATTTTTAAATGCCTTTTTTCCTAAGCATTTTAAATCTTCATTTAACTGCAGTGTTTTTCTACTGTTGTAGTTCTTCAACATGTATCTTTAAGCTATCCAAATACTCTGTCACTGGAGAATGATTAAGATGAAGAACCTGCTGTGAAAAGCCAATTTCCTTGCAAACTTTATAAATACTTGTAGACTATAATACATACAAAATATATAAATCACGTATGTGCAAAGAATAACGGTAAAACCCAAAGAGCCAGTGATCATCTACAGAGCAACAAGAGCTCGGAAGGCTTGAATCTCAGCTTGTTATTCAGCTGTGCTAACAGTGCTTTTGGAACTACTTCAGCAAATACCTTCCTCTCTACTTTAGGTGGTTGGGAATACGAAATGGAGGTGGGCACTGCAGTACAACAGCTGTGGTGACTCCTGACCGAGTAAAGTCCGGAGTAATTTGAAAAGGAATGTGTAAAATACGTGAGGGGAGGTTACAGCAGCCTTGTCAGAAACTGCCATAACACAGATTAAAGTACTGCCCAGCCGCACTTCTGAGCTAGCTGCTGACATCTGGGTAAGGCTGGCAAGAAGCTAAACCACGCTTGTATTTTATCCCTGTGCTTTCACTGATGCAGAGTGGTCCTATCTGTCACACGAATAGGGGCAAACGCGTGGGCTGGGGAGGTGTGCTGTGTGTCAGGTTCCTCCCTGGGTTGCGGGGCTCTTGCAGCAGGCAGGAGATGTCTTGCCCTCCATTTCAATGCTGTGAGCATCCTCCGTGACCTTCCCTCTCCCTTCCCAGCGCACGCTGACACATCCAGCCGAAATCCGCGTCTTGCATCACCTCAGGACGCTCCTGGCTAATTTCATTATTTTGGAGAGAAAATGCAAATGAAGGCAGACAGCTGGTGCTTTCCTCATGGCGAGGAGTGATGGAGGGGCCCAAGGCCTACCTCATCAGAGGCGCTTGTACCCGTCTGCTCAGACAGGCCCTGGCGGGAGGAAAGCGGGGAGGCTGCTGGAGCAGCGGGAACAGATGGCAGGGAAGGTGGGAAGATGGAGAAGCAAGAGGGGCCGGAGTCGTTCAGAGGAAGGGGTAGTGTCAGTTACCTGTGGGCTGATGCAGCTTTACAGGACAGTTCTGCATCTCTCAGCCTCCCCTGCTTCGCAGGGGTTTTTAATTTGCTGGGGATGTGAAAGACGGTCGTTGGTTAGGTGTTGCACAGCAACCTTAAATGCAGGGTGGTTTTAGAGTCTGCTCAAACTGCTTTAAACCTGCAAGGACCACAGTTTGTTGTTAATGCTGGCCGATTGGCTGCCAACCGCTACTAAAAACAGCATAATTCCAACTCCAGTAGGTTTGGAGATTGTTTTCTAAATTCCCTTTCAAGAATAAAGGTGTAAAAGATATCCCCCTTAATACACAAGAGAGGGAGAGATTTTAAATCAATTTCTCCAATTATTCAGAGACGAAGGAAGGGAAAACAAAATCATGTCTGTAAAAAATCTGTCAAAGTGTGGTCTGATAAAGCACCTTTACAAAAGGTCTGCAAGAGCAATGCCACTGAGCACAAACCACCCAGCGTTTCGGACCAGCCTGTGAGAATGCATCTAATGGAAATGTTTTCTGACACCTAAAAAGGTAACAAGCCCAGGGGCAGCTTAGTTGGTGGTGGTTGTTCTAGTTGTTATCATCATCATTATTATTGTTGTTATTATTATTATTGAAGTGGTTTATGGAGAAGTCTGAAATCTCCTTTCATTTGACATACC
>JBCJKH010066405.1:0-20102 GCA_039877255.1 Loriculus beryllinus | reverse complement strand
GACTCTTAAGCCGCAGAGCAGCTGCAGGCATCCTCTGCTGTAACCAACTGATAGTTTGCTCTGGTCTCCCTCTCATCTAGATAACTTAATATCTTATTCTTAATTCTAAGTATTCTTCTTTCTATTATTAAAATCAAGTACTTATTAGCATTAAAGCAAAATGTGCCATGTGCACATGAAGTCCAAGCCTGTAGTCAAAGAATAATCTTGACCGTTAGTAGAGATGTAACTAGAACTTCTTTCTTAAGTTTTTGTAGTAACTGTATGCCTGCTGTAAACTCAGTATGCTGTAGCCTAATTTACTTGAGTATTTCCGTAATACTAAGAATGTGTAATGATTACTACCCAAAAAACTTGTCTGCTTCAGCTTAGGGAGGATTTCCCATATGATCAGGCTTCCAAACTTTAATGGAAGTTCATTCAAGTACAAGGTAGAATTGCAGTACAGAAGGCGAGTGTGGCCAGCCTACCACCACTAACCACAATGGAAATACATTGCTGGGATTTTAAGTTGACAATGCTACTGGCTGAGCTTGAGTAAGAAATATGCCTGTAGCCCTTCCTTATTGTTGTAATTGCATGGCTTTCTGTTCCTACTTGGAATTTAATTTAGGATGTTTGTCATGCTATATTAACTGAGAAACCCATGTAGGTTATCTAGTTTTTCATCTTCCTCAAAGCAAATTTGGGCCTTCTTCTGTAGTATAAATTCTGTTAGCTCCCTTGGGAGGATGGTGAAATTCAGGATGTAGGCAAATAGTGCCGTTTAAAACGGTGGAGGTCTTGAAGTTTTCATGATGTTTTTCTTACAACAGCAGTTGCTGCAACCAAATATCACTGGAAAAAATGGAGAGGTGTTGGAGGTGTAAATAATGCATGGAGGATAGTATAGGAATCTATGCTTCAAAACAGTACTTTTATTTAATATAGCATGATTGTGTTTTACAGGGAGAAAAACCAACATTTGAACCAAGCTGATCAGGCCCCACAGAAGTGGACACTCACTTCATACAACCTGCACTGAAGTAGCAGTGCCATTGGGCTGCGTTTCACAGAACCTGTGCTTTGCAGAGCAGAATAGCATCTGGGTTTTTTGTTGGAGCAGTGTTGAAACTGAGAGTTGTGCAATGACTTGGTTTGCCCATTTTGTTTTAATTTAAGATCATGCTGTTACTAGCTGTGGGGTGGCAGAATGGACACGTGAGGATGCATGCTGTATATGTCTTGGTTTTCATGTATAGTCTGGTCTGAGACTGCAAGGAGCCATTATGATCCTCTGGTCTCCAAGGGAATTTGCACATGGTAGTCGGGGCTGTTAGCCCCAAAACTTATGGATGACTTAATATGTTTCTGAAAGATAACAAGGCTTTATTCATACATCCTAGCAGATTAAGTGTTTATTATATCCTTGGGTATTTTATTCCACATTATACCTCTTCTCCCTCTTAAACCACTTTGCTTTTTATTTCTGTGCTGAATGCTGATTTCTAGCCACTGAATCCAGTTGTTCCTGCTTTTTGTTGCATTGCTGAGAGATCTCCTGTTTAGGTAATTGTGGGCTGTGGGCAAAGGCCTTCTTTCCCTTCAGTAAGTTGAGCTGGTTGAGCTCCATTAGGACTACTTTTTATTATTATTGTTTGTATGACTACAGCACCTGACTGCCTAAGGCTCTGCCTACATTAAGTGTTAAGCCTGGGCTTGAGCTCTGGTCTTTGGCAGCAAGCCTGCTATGCTGCTGCTGTTGAGATTGGAGCCTGGCTGCGGCATTCTCCTTTCTGTTCATGTGAGGCAGAGTCCAAGATCAGCTGAACAGCAGGTCTGGTAGTGCTGCTGTCCAGGTAGTCCGGGAAACCTGTCTTCCAGGAATAGGAGTGACGAGGAGAGCACCATTTGTTTCTTGAGTTCTCCTGCCTGTGAAGAAGGGATCTGTTTGTACAGGCTCACACTCTGTGAGCTGCTGAATTCAGAGCCTGGGTTATGGGGTGCTCCCTGAGCTTTAGCAGACATGGTTCTAGTGAACGATGGTGCATGCTTTCTGGGTGCCTTTAGATGAGGGAAAGACAGTCTCCTCTCTGTCATGCTTGGGATCTGGACGTAAACATGAGATGATTCCTGACCTCAGGCAAATGAAAAAGCCTAGGAGACAGGATAATATGGGTCAGTCTGTCAGTCTGGTGCCACAGCATACTGATAGCCTGATAACTGTCAGTTTTCTGTAAGTGTAAGACTAGCAGATTTATTTTATATATATGTATACATATGTAAGACATCAGAGCCTAAATCTACGTGTATCCTTTAGAAGATACAAGCAGGTAATAGAGCTGGCATCCTTTACTGATGTAAGGCAGAAGTAGATTTGGTAAATCCATGGAAAATGGAAGGGATCGACTGTGGAAAGGAGGGGAAATATCTCATGCATGGTGTGACAGAAAATGAAGCGAGTGAAGAAAGATGATGTGGTTGGAGGAGGAAGCTGGGAAAATGATTTTTGAAGTACTTTGTAAGTAGGACAAAATTGCTTTAGTTGGAGCCAGAGGAAAAGGTGGATTGCAAAGTTTATGTTCCAGACCAGAAGTTTTACACTTCAGTGTCATAATACCAAGTCTCATAATAGCAATGTCCTGCTTTAAAAACATTCTTAATAAGCTTCTGAGCTTGTGTTCATCTCTAAACTCATGCTTTTAGTTACTGATAACTGTAAATTACCCTTTTCCACCCCACGTGTAAGTTTGAGCAATAGGTAAGGAGACTTCCTCCTGGGAGGAGACAGGATGCCTTCCAGGCTTGAATATCTTTCCTGTTCCTAGCTTATATGTATGTAAATTAAAAAATATTGATTTTGGATGGTAGCTCTTGAGATACAGAGATAACCTAAAATGGTGTTTTCATTGTGTGATCCCATCTGATACAACACATAGAATGAGCCGTATGATGGGACTGGGGTTAAGTCTCCTCCCCAGCTTCTGGCATCTTTCTTCCAGCTTTCTTTGGGAAGATAAACAGTGATGCTGACAGGTTACGTATGTGGAGGCATTCACATTGCCTTAAGATATCCTCACCTGATGAATTCAGGGCCATCCAAGAAATTAGAAGAGACTCCCTTGGCTCCCGCATGAGACTTTCCTGTTTTCCTTTTAGAAAAAAGAAGCCTCTTTCACATTACACAGTCCTTAAAAAAAAAAGTTTCTTCCATCTTTTAATGAGGCTGCTGCTGGATTTCAGATAGAGGGACATCCTGTGCTTTCACTGCCCTCTGTCCTTATGAAAGGTGCTGGTCTACAGCAAACTTGCTGCTGTGCGGTGGCTGCACGGTAGGTAAATGCTTCATGTCTGCTAACAAAGTACTAAATCATGATTTTCTTCTGAATCTTGCTATCAAGGACATTACAAAAGCAGAGTGGGAATTCCCAGCCAAAGGCGGCCATTTCAGTTGGTAGCTAACAAGATCCTGCAGACATCAAAACTAAATGAGGTTCCCTGCTCCAGTTACAGCAACAGCCATAGAGCTTCAAAGAGGTCACAGGTGTGGAAATTGGAGGACTCTTAATGGAGACTAAGATAAAAAGGGATTCTCTAAAGCCTTGCATGTAAGTCTCTGATCTGAAGAGTGGTGAGTAATGCAGTTGCTGGGAGGTATCTTTGGCTTTGCCTGGAGCATGCTCACAAGCAATCAAAATGCTTGCCCACAGCCAAACTGTTCTTTCCCTTTCTACTCTTCTGAATAATAAAAGCATTACACACAAACCCCACTGTTAATGTAACATGTGGGTGAAGTTCCAGGCTATTGTGTATAAAACTCAGTCTTAATTCCAGCAGTAATTATAACTTGTTCCTCTCTCCCCTGTTTTATGGTGACACTGCAGGAAGTGATGCAAAGTTCTCTGTTTCTGCGTGTGTGTAGCATAGGCTGGTGTAGGAACAAAGTCTACCTAATACCTTGATGTTTTTTCCTTTTCTTTTGCTGTCAAAGTCTCATCTGTAATACTGCGCAATTGGAAACAGCATTTAACTTCAACGTTTTGTCTCTTTTCAGTTCTGCTAGGAGGTGGTTCTACTGCTCGTGGATATTTTGCTGCTTTTTTGCTTATAATGCAATCTGACATTTGTTTCCATCTTTCTCTTGGGGCTGATTTTGTTCAAATTAGAGATTTCCCTGCAACACATGTCTTCTCATTTTCTAGTCTGTAGTTTTTGGGGCCATCAGCAGTTTAGGATACAAGGTCCTGCGCTTATCTGTACTTGATAGAAAAAGCATAGTGAACACTACTAAAAATTCATTATTTGCTGCCAGCTATCTGTGGTAACCTTGATATCTCCTGTTTGAACAGAAGGGATCCAGCAATTATTGCTGAATATAAAAGAGTTTTTAACATTGCCTTTGTATGCAGGGTGTGAGAAAGTCCAAGGCTTTTTATTTATGCTGGTATATTACAGCACATAATTGCATCCATCTTTTGATCTGTGGTATGAATTAGTTCCATTGAAAACATGTTTTCTATTTTTAAATCAGTTGTCTTGAACTGAGTTCTTGAAACATTCTGCTTTTTGGTCTTGTTTTTGTGTAGATTTTCCATATTGTGCTGGATTTAATATAATTGTTGACATGTTGGGTTTGAGTGCTTTTTATTTACAGTTGGGTTTTTTTCCCCTCTATTTTGTATAAAACTCTTGATGTTTTATGTTAGTGTTGTATTTATCCAGATTGAGTATGTAACTTATCTGATAATATATGAGCATGTCACAGTTTGGAAACATTTGATGGTAAAATGCTGTTAGTCAGTGTTAAGAAGGGAGAATGGAGATTTGGAGGTCTTCAGAGCTGTGTTTCCAAACTTGACTTTGACTGAATGGAAGTGTTCACCAATGGCTCGACTGGCAACCCAAGGCTTCACCCATGGCCAGTAAGGACAAAGAAACATCCCCTAGAAACTCAGATTGTAGGTGAGATGATCTCTGTGGGACCTTGTTTTTCTCGACTGATCAGCAGCCGAGTCTAAAGTGTGAACCTGAGTGCATGGATTGCAGATCTGAGGTTCAGTGGGATTGCTCAGGCCTAGGTGACTCTTTCAAGGGGCGTCATATTCTCTTTCTTTTCTGTGGTTCTTGTGATGCTCATAAAAAATGTGAGGTGTGCTGCCATAAGTGCCAGCTGCTGTCCCTATACCTGTGTAGCTCAGCAGCATTTTCTTGTGTTCCTCAACCCAAAGTAATTTGCTGTTCTCTTTTATTATACTTGATGGTGTTTTCGCCCTTTCTTGTACAGCAGTTTCTGTGGTAGAGCCCTATAGGGTCTGCGACAAGGGCTCCTCTGTGTCGTAAAAGTAATAAACAAAATACCCTATCACGTTTGGCAGAGCAAGAGAATGCCAGAAATTCCAAGCATTTGTTTCATGCCCCATCCATTGGCTGGTCCTCCTTGTGTTAAGACCTTTGCCTTGTCCTTCCCATGGTTGTAATGGTAAATGAGAGTGCATCTGGGTGTGCATTTTTCTTCCTTTGCAGTGGTTCTGCTTGGGGTGTGTGCTTGCTGGGTTTTTTTAATCAGTTCATGTTGATTCTTATCGTCTGCTGTATAATAGTTTGGGGTTGATGTAATCATAGTTACATGTATTTCATTAAGAGATCTATGTGTGTGTACTTAGGTGTTTGCATAATTCATGAAGTCAAGTATGTTCACATACCCCTTGTTAGCACATGAGTGCATGTAGTAAGTATGTACTTCTTTGTATCAGTGGCTCACTGGGAAAGGTGCACTGTATTTATTTGGCATGTATATATGTAAAAAAACCACAAGCTCTACCATTTATTTTCTTTCTTCTACACCCACCCTAAAAACGTAAAGAAAAACACACACTTCTGCTAGGGTTCTAGAATAGTTTATTTTTTCATTCAGCCATTAGTTTATTAGTTCAGGAGTTGTACACTGGAAAAAAAGTGCATCCATTAGACAGTGAGGGCTTTATTTATGGGGGGTGGGGAGTGTTTCAAAGGGGAGGCTGTCGAGTCCCAAAAGAGCCTTTCATGGTGTATTCTCAGCGTGCTTCTGAGGCCACTGCTCTGCTCATCAGGAGGAGAGGTAGAAATGTGGGCTTCACAGAGCAACTGTGTGTTTCACTGGTCCCTGCGCTCACTGACGTTTATTTACATATTGGGAGAGTAAATGGGTAGAACAGATGGCAACCAGACATTTGGTGGTTCTGTTCCCGTATGCTCCTCAGGGGTCTTGCATTCAGTTTTTGCAAAAAGCTTGTCCTATAGTGAGGAGAAAAAACCCAGGAGCCTGTCCACAACTGTGAAACGCTTGTTGGGTTTTCGCTCTAGTGACAGATTAAGGCATTTGGTCAAATGTGAAATAATTACAAGGTTTGTTTTACAACTCCAAATACTTGTTCATTAAGATAAGTCCATTGGTGTGTCTGTCTCTCTCTTTTTATTGTTATTTTACCACTGGAGTCAATGTGTTTAGGTTTGAAACCAGCGATCTCTTCCTTCTACAAACTGAGTTTGAAAAGTACAGGTCGTTTTATATGGGTCATGGAGACCTTTTGGTCTTTCTGCAAATGTTGTAGGTCATTTGTGCTTTTGTAGGAATAGAAGATCTGAAAATTTGTCAGGAATTTCCTGCATATTTGATAGGTGTTTCTTCACTATTTACAGTTACGAAGCAGGAGATTTACTTCCCTACCAAGCTGAATTTTTTCTTCCTTTCTTTGTACACATTGGAATGTCGGAGCAGGGCTGCACCAGAGTGCTGGGCAGCTTCCTTCAGTGCTGTGGGTTGTTGTGTTGGGGTTTTTTTTCCAATGTGTGTGCATGTTGTTTTAGAGAAGGGATAATTAAAGCACTTCTCCTGGGCAAAACCACAATATAAAATATACATATTGAAAATATGCTAGAAAGGGCGCTACAAGTCAGGTTTTGAGTGTGTAAAATCCTCAGAGCTTGACCTTTTGCACAGCATGCCAAATCAGCAGCTCTGACAGTTTGTGACATGATGAATTTCAATGACTTATTGGTAAATACATGAAACTGCCCAGTATTTGAAGGAGAACCTGTCAAATAATGTAAATACCAGACATCAGTTCCTTGTCTGATGTGGAATCTCCTTGTATTAGATGAAGTCTGTAACGCAGACCTTTCCGTAATAAAACTCTCTCATAAAAGGTCAATGCTGAACTAATATCCTTTAAACCAAGACAGTTTTCACAAATAAAAGTAGAATTACTGATCCTCCACGAGTTAACTTGGGTTTTACCAACTACTTTTAGTGCCCTTCTTATCAAATAGTATCTCTTTAAAAGACAAAAGTAGGTAGATGTGTCACACTCTGCAGGAGGTTTACCGCAGTAAATGGTAGCACAGAAAGTGAGAATGGTAGATGTCGAGAAAGAAACACAATCTTCTCGAGACGTGCTTAGGTTGATCATTAACAAACAATAAAGTGGAAGCTTGCTACTTTTCTGCAGGGCATGCTGCACAAATATTATGTTAGGATTAGTTTAAATGAAGATAATTGCTCAACTAGTAGATTTTTGGCAGTATGTTCCACAACCCACGTGAAATACAGAAAATTGTTCCTAGGTAAGTGTTTTTAGTCGGAGTATATTGTAGTGTGCTTGGTTAATGAAGCTGCTGTGTCTCGCTCAATATGTGACAGTGTTTCTGTGATATAGGCAGCAGTTCTCTTAAATACTTCATGAGGTACTTTGGAATCCTTTGAGATCAGAATTAAATACAAGCCTGTTATTAAATAGGACCTAACTTCCTCTTTATTTTTTTTATATGGGGTATTGCTGGTTTTAGGAAATGTATTTCTAGGCTGAGGCCACCATGGCAGTGCAATTACATCCTAGATAGTCTTTGCTTTTTTTCCTCCCGATAAAATAACATAGTTTAAATATCTTTTCCAGTGGTTTGTAGCCAGATGCAAAGTCAGCTAAAAAAGATTCCTCCAGAAAGATTTCTTTTCTACATCATTATGTAACTAAAAGTAGCTGCTCTAAATACTGTAGAATTTTGTGGCAGTCTTGAAAGCCATGGCTTTTGTGTTCTGGCTCCTTCCTTTAGGAGCAGATGACAGCAGTTTAGATGGTCACATATTCTTTATGGTCCAGAGCTGGATAAGCATTAACCAACTAACTAATTTGGTAGCAGCAGGACTCAAGTGAACTGGTAAAACCCAGTAACTGTTTCTGGCAAAGTATGGCAGACCCTGTGTATTTTAAGGAAAAATCTAAAACCAGCCATGGGTATATTCGTTGTTGTGTCCTCAAATGCTAATCCGTACGTGGTCGCTTGTATGTCTGAATGGTTTGTTTTGTTTTTCTTCTTTGACAGACTGATGTCTTGGTGTTGAGCTGTGATCTGATCACAGATGTTGATTTATATAAAGTTGTGGATCTGTTTCGAACTCATGATGCTACTCTCTCCATGTTGATGAAGAAAACTCATGAGCCCACAGAAGTGGTACCAGGACAGAAAGGGAAAAAAAAGCCAGGTATGTAGATAGGAATACCTTTATTTATTTATTAATGCATTCTAGAGATACCATTTGTACATGTTTAGTTATTAATCTCAGAGTGAAAGAAATAAAAAAGGTACAGATACTCTATTTTTCCTCAGATTCCCTGGTAGGGGTGTGACTTGGGTTTTTCCATCTTAGAATTAAGTATTAGACTCATGTAATCTTGCAGGCTGTGATCCAAAGCTCACAAGAGTTAAGGGAAAAGCTCCAGATGACTTCAGTGAGTTTTGGATCAAAACCCTAGATTTTTGTTACATATGAGCATCAGAACCGTTAGGTTTTTCAAGAGCACTAAGCATCAGCCAGGTTAGGAGTGGGAATTTACCACTGACTGTAGGGACCAGTATTAGGTGGGTAACAAATACTTCTAGAAATCTCCTGTCTCATGGTATCTACTGAATTACTCTTTTGAGATCACATCCAGGAGCCTTTTGCTAGGCAAAACTCCCACTGATTCAAGGTCTTGGTTAGATGCTTATCTTGTCCCTTTTACCATAATATCTTAGTTAGTGCCTTGTAATCTTTAATGTATCTATTCTCACAACACTGCTGTAAGGCAGGGCAAGGCTATTATCCCTGTTTTACTTATGCTAAAAGTACTAAATACCATACAGTTGTTCCCATACCATACCTCTCATTTTCTTTTAATGATATCTGTTAAATTGCTGAGGCTTGATTATTGCCAGCTTAGTGGGTCCTGGTCTATGATTAAAGCTCAGAGGCATTACAGTAATACAAATAAGAAAGTGAAGCTTCAAACTGTTTGCGATGGGAGTGAAATGCAAGCCAACTGTTGGACTATGTGTGTGTCTGAAAGTGGAGGAAGTGTGTTTTTGAAAGAAAGCTTCTTAGACTCTGCATGAGAAAATTTTTCTGGAGCAAAGTGTAAAGTTAGTAGGGCTGAAAGCTTTTAGGACTTGAACTTTGAAACAGTTCTAAACCTCCTTGGTTTTGAACAATCTAAGTGCTAATGGCACATAAAACCTTGTCAAGAGCACTACTACAGACACAGAGTTGAGCATTCATGAGTTATAAACTAATGGGTCTGTGGTTAAATATCATAGAGCTGCCTAGTACATGAGCTTTGAGCACACAAGCTGGGGTCAAGGAGGTCTGTGAGGTTAAACAATATCACATGAAGACTCTTTGAAAATACAAACACATCAGGTTGCACATGCATTTTTAATTTTCTTGTTTTTCATGTCTGTGTGCTTGACTTCGTAGCATAACTTACTCCATGACTTGTTGAAATTTGTGTATGATTTCTCAGATCTGTAGAAGACTAAACTTGAAAGCATTACAATTCCATTCTCTTGAAGTGTTTTGACACTGCCAGTGTGTTTTTCTGGGGCTTGATGCTAAGGTTTCACACTCAAAACTACTCAAGCTATCATGGAAAGCACTAGTAAGTTGTTTTCTATGAGCTGCCTCAGATGAGACATGAACCCTACTAGACCTTTTCCAGTCATTTGCTTAAAGTATGGGAGTGCTGAGGCAGGAATTTTAGGTGGTTCTGGTGAGGGGTGGTACATTTTAGGGAGAACCAGACCTTCCTGCCTTTTGTTCTTACTTGACTGAATGCATTCTGTTGCTGTCAACATAATCCTAGCTCATCTTTGTATCTTTTCCCATGCTGGCTTCTTGTCACCGCCAGCCTCCATTCTTGTTCTCTTTGCTTTGTTGTCTCCTTCAGGGATCCTTGTTAGGAGTCCAGCCTCTCTTTCTCATATGTTACACTTTTCCTTCACTACCATTCCCATCCCTGTTCCACTTCTTACCTCTCACCTCAACCTGCTTCATTTATCTGTCCACAGTTACCTTTTTTCTTCTCATTCCTTACTCTGTGGTCTTTTCATGAACATCCCCAATTTCCACCATTTGTCAGAGACTACTTTCTCTCTCTCCCAGCCTATCTTGCAGAGTCCTTGGTTTTATGCTTTTTTTCCTTTTATCCTTTTGAGCTTATGAGTTTAATTTCCTTGTAAAAACAAGTTGCAAAGACACAGCAGATCAAGCTCTTTCCCCTGGAGCAGTCATCACAGCATGGCCGTGGAGCCTCATGGCTTGTGCTCTTTGCTTGTACCGCCTGATGGTACAGAAGACCTTAGATGAAGAACTGGAATAGCATAGCTTTTGGAGAGAAGAGCCACCTAAGCATTTAAGTTTAGGCTAAACATGTTGGGGTTTTTTTCTTTAACCTTATAAGCAACCGAACTTTTTTTACTGAAGTTTTCCAAGCGTTCCTCTTAAGGCAGGCACCTGGTGTTGGAAATTTCATCCCAAACAGTTAAAATTTGATGAAGCTTATATGCAGCTGAAGACAAGATATTAATATGGAATGTGTTAGGCAGCTTTTAATAGCATGTGGTACTATTAGATGTAAATCGTGGCACATACATGCTTCTGTGTACTTGCGCTGTTCTATTCAAGTGTTGATGTCAGGTCTAGGGATCTATTTTCTAATAAGTCACTGGATATATTTGTCACTTGCTTTATTGTTTCACTGTTCCTATAAATTCACTCCTCTTTGAGAAGGAGCAACAAGACATTTAGTTTACATCATGGAATCTGATACAAGGTTGTTGCTTTGGGGATATTATTGAACATACAAGAACTTTAATGTAAGGAATAGTTTTAAGATGAGCATGGATTGCAGTGTTAAGCAGCTATAAATTCATACCGATGCTTTCCTGAAATGTTTGACATTCCTCAGGTGCAAATTACAGAGTGAAGTTCATTGGTTTTTATATTTAGGGTCTCATATATTGACAAAAATCATCTCATTGGCTTTTTTGATTGATCAATAAGAGGAATGGCAATAAAATAAGTAAAAAAAGAGAAAAAGCAGGCTGCTAGTGAATAGTAGTAACCCAAATAAACAGAGAGTGTCAGGAATTTGGACACCCAGAATGGAGCCATGTGCTTAAAGATGACCTGCAAGGGATTGAGTGGAAGAGGATGTCTGAATCTTTCTGATGTATAAAGAAAAGTAGAAAAGATGGGGATGGCGACTCTTTCCTGCTTGTTTTTCTTGTCTTGAAAGCAGCAGGCATGTCATCACTGGTATTCCCTGTGTTTGCCAGAAGACCTCTTGGTGGTCTTGCAGGCTGCATCGTGTGAATTCTCTCCCTTTAATTGAAAGGGTGGGGATAGTGAATGTTTAACAGAGGTGTCTTTTTCCCAAGTGTCAATTAATTATGTTTGATTAAAGAGCATTTTAGAAAATCTGACTGAAAATTATTTCTCATCACTGATTTGCTCAGCTTCCATTCTCTTGTGATGTCATGATTTCTTTAGGTCATTAGAACCCTGAAAATTGTTGGGGATGTAATTTCTAAGGTAACTAATAAATTGCAATAGCTATGTCAAATCCTTATTTATCTGTTTTGAGGAGGCGAAACACATCCTGCATTCCATTTTTATACTTTAAATGATTTTTTTAGTTACCATCAGTGCAGCTTTAACATTTTTCTTATAGTTTCCTTGCAGGGATTTTGTAAACTAGTTATTTATTCATTTTTCCATTTACTTATTTCCTCACCAAGTGATGCCAGTGTGATTTGAAACAGCACACTTGTATCTCTGGGTAGTTGATCTTAGTAGTAAGTTTTCATCTTTTCTAACTTACAAAAGGAATGCAATTTATTGCCAGTGTACTGGGAAGAAGCTGACCTGGCATCCACTACAAAAATATATAGCACACTCACATGGTTTTGCTGTCTGTTTCTTACCTATCCACACAAGCAAGAGAAACCGGTTTGGTGGCAGTCACGTACCTGGTCCTGTTTTCATCAAGATTTCTTTTTCCCTTTCTCTTATTGCATAGAGCTTCCCTATAACAGTGTAGGATGTTATGTTACTGTATTGAATAGTCAGGAGATGGGCAGCTGTGAACAGATCTTGGTTGTGTTTCTAGCCTGTCAGGAGACCCCACTTAGGTGGCAGTGGTGATGGTTGATTGGCCCCTACTCCCAAACTTTGTCGCCCTTCTCAAGCATGAGAATCAGCACTGCTTTCAAGACTTATTTCTGTTCTTTTACAGCAAGCCAGCTTTATCCTAGTTGTACTTGTCATAGTGTTGCGTGTTCAGGCCTATGTTTGTACTTGGCTATATGATTAATTTCTGAGAAGGGATGGGATTTCTGGAAAGGGTATGCTTGATCACTTGGATCAAAGACTGCCAATAGAAGAACTTTCAACAGCTGCATAGATATGATTGTATTTTGATACTGTTTATTGCTATGGTAACTGAAGGAACAGGTAAAAGTAAAATAAACGATGGGGTTCATCTTGGGGATTTAACTATTTATAGAGCATGCTGTTATGCCAGTGTTGTTAAAAGTTTAGAGCTTGGGAAACTGAATATCTGCCAGCTTGGCCCAAAACAGAAGTATTTAGTGGGAGAGAGGAGGTTTTTTGTTAGAACTGTACCATGGCATCTTGTAGAGCCTGTGTTCCTGTGAAGATCAGTGTATGGTTGCCACCAGAGTGATGGCTCACACTACAGAGTGCAATACAGCCACCGCTGTATTCAGATGTTGTGGAAGACTGTTCGAAACCAAAAGCTTTACATTTCAGTAGACCAAAGTCACTGTTGATGCACAATCCAATTGCAGGAGATGGGAATTGCCACAATAATCTTATGTAACTGTTTGTTAGGTATTCTCTTGGTTGGCAGATACTTAAACCATGTTAACCCACCCAGAAATATCAGTAGTAGGAGTCTTAGAATCTAGACTTTTATGTGTGTTTGTGTATGTGATTCAGGATTTCTATTGCTATCAGTATTTATCTGAAATAGGAGATCAGTTGCAAAGCAGTTATGTCTTAACTGAAATCACAATCCTTTCCAGACCACCTAATTCTAATGTGGAGTGATTTATGATGAGGAAGAAGCAGCTGGGTTTTTAAGAGCTCTCTGCTTGCCTTGGGTTTGTTGTTGTGTAAATTCAGGTAGCAGGGTTTTTTTATTAATTTTTTTAAAAGAGAAGGAAAGCGTAGCTTGAGATGGAGCATTGCATGTCAGGACCTGTAGTTGGCATCTTCATAAAAGGGATGCATTGAGCTTGCAGGGCCAGTGTTTTGGATGTCATGATACATATCTGCTACCCTGGCTGGAAGTAAGTTAATAAATATTGTGGATAACTTTTGCTAATTCATTGATTTGCTGGGTTAGTCTGAAACCTGGTGTTTCATATTTTGGGGGTGGTCCCATTTGTCTTTCCAGCCTGCATGAAGACAGGGCTATATAATGGTTGTGTTTGATTTTCTACTTCAGTGGAGCAGCGCGACTTCATTGGAGTGGATGACACAGGAAAAAGATTGCTCTTCATGGCTAATGAAGCTGACTTGGATGAAGAACTTGTCATTAAAAGATCCATCCTTCAGAAGTAAGCTTATGAGTACTTGTGATAGAAACTGAACTTGGGATCGGGGTACATAACAGTGGACTAGGTGTGATGGTTAAAGACAAAATAGGATGAGAAGGGAAGACGAAAAAGCCTTTATACGTTATGTCAGTATAACCAGTTGATGGGCTTGTGTCATGCCTTTATTGTGAAGAATTCCAGGGAAGGAAAAGAAATGGGTGAAAAGTTAATTCTCCTTGAAATGGAGCCAGTATTGCCATAGTTCAGGTACAGTTTAGATATAGAAATTCAGAAGCAGTACACCGATGTCCATAAATTAAAAGCTATTCTCATTGTCTGAATTCCAATGAGAATCTGTAATATGGATTTACAGAGTATCTCAGAGAGGCTTTCAGGATTTCATGACACTCTTCTGCATATGAGGCGCAAAATCTCAGCTGTCTTTCCAGGCCCAAAAAATTCATTAGGGAATCCATGTTACATCTACCATTAAACTGCACTGGGGACTTGGATGAATCCATTAAATATGCTGCACTAGCTGAGCTTCCTGCACAGCATAATTCCTATCCATTAGTAGCAGAAGGAAAGATGGCTTGTTGCTCTTTATGCTCTTCTGTACAGTGATTTTAGTTTTCTCAGACATGTGTCTGACATTCTGTGGAAGCTCTGCTGGCTCTTTGAGAAGCCAGCCTTTGTAGTCTGTCCCAGGCTGACAGTCAGACCTTCACTAGGATGTAAGACACCTGTGGGGCAGCCATCTGAGACCTGAGAAATTCATCCATGTGGACCTTGTAAGTCAAGGATGCGGACATCTGGGGCCTGCTCTCAGATAAATCTCTACTGTGAAAACGCCTCTGGTGTGTGCTGTAGGCCACAGCTAGGAGTAATCTTTCCTTGAACATCCCCCAACCAGATGTGATGGAGGTGCTGTGTGCCCATGGAAAGGTGACTCCTCTTCTGCCCGAGTTTAAGGATTGCCCTAGAAGGAAGGTGGTCAAGAGTGAGCCCTGTTAACTGCATGTTTCCACTGGCTGTCTCCTGGGCCTCTGTGGACATGGCAGAGACCAAGCTGCAGACAAGCCTCGTGTACATACACAGCAGTTGATCCATCTACTATAGGAAATTCAGCACCATTGCATTCTGTATTTTTGAGCAAACAAACACTAATCTATTTTGTGCTAGGGAGGAATATTTCACCTACTGTTAATGATGGGCTATGGCTTTCTCCTGTCGCTAGTGGGTGGCTGTGGCATAAGGACTTAGAAATTACTGAAACATGTGTGATCTTAGTTGACCTCTGATTTTACAGGTTCATCTAACCAGAGGATTCTCATTCCTGTTACTCTATAGCTAAATTAATCAGGCTTTATCTTGCAGGCCAAACTTTGCCTTCAGGAACACCTGTTCAGTTATGTTGTCTTCAGCAGATCTTCTTGAGCGTAACTGTTTGGGATTTGGTAAATGTGGTGTTGGGGATATACAGATGGGATAAAAATCTGTATGTCTCCCTGTTTTTCTTACATTTCCATATGCACAGCTATGAAAGCTAATGTAAAGTGTTAGATACCCTCCAGGGAAAGCCCACGGATGATAGGATAGTCTATAACCACAAAGAGAGAAGATCTGCTAAGTGTTAAAAAGAAGGGGGGAAAAAAAAATCAGAAAAAGATGCTTTGAAGCATCATGCAGAAGCACTGGGCCAGTATCCATGTGGGTGAGCCTCTGCCATCTGAAACTGCCTGCATTGGATTTGTGCTCTGTTTCACTGCTGCCATGTTGGAGAAGCTCTGAGGGAAGCAAAACAGTACATGGAAGTTGTCAAATATTTTCAAGTGCGGCAGTTCAGCATAGCAACAACTGTGGGAGCTCTAGCAAGACAAAGTGTTGGCAGCTGATGATGTTTTAACCACTGTGTTGTCTAGACCTGCTCAAGCCCTGGCTTTCTCATGTGAGAAACAAAAGCGACGCTTGAAACAATCTTTGAAGTCTTTTTTTCTTTATTTTAATACAAGATAGTAAAGCAAGGGGAGGTAAAAAAAAGAGCAAGCCCAGTCTCGTTTTCTTCATGGATCACTTGAAGTGACTGACTTTCAGCTACCATGTTGGTCCTTTCTTGATCTCTGGACTTTGTTTTGATGAAATAACAGACTTTGTGGTGGAATGGGAGAATTTCCAGTATACTCATTTGTTCCTCTCTAAAATACAATAGGCATCTTGAGGGTGTTGCTTTTGCTTGTTTTGCTTTTAATGGTCCTTTCGAAGGGCTATAGTGGTCTTGTTACATGAACTCTAGAACTCCTTTGGTGCTTGTTTTGCCCTTCAGATGCTTTTCTTTTTCTGTTTTCCTTGTTTTCTTTTTTTCTCTCCCTTTTTAAAGATGGGGGTGAAAGGAGGGACAGGCAGGGAGTGGTGAAAGGAATGGGAAGAGGGAAGATGGGCTTTTCTTTAAAGCTAGGAATCTTGTTGCTGGTAAAAATCTAGATCCCATACAGAAATGTTTCAAAGGACCTTTGGCTTCCCCTCCTCACAGGAGGGAAGTTGTGTTGACAAAACAGCCAAAGCTGTAGAACGCTAATTTAAATCCTTGAAGAAAAACCTTTTTCTTGACCTTTGCCTTCTTCCTATCATTGGATTTCACGCTCTTCACTTTCCTGCCATAAAAGAGCAGCTGGTGGGGAGGGACAAGGGAAAACACACATTCTCCTGAGTACCTGTTGAGTATTAGATATTTATTTGCTCTTGACTCAGGCATTTTTGTAGTAAGGAAAGTGTTACAGACTGAAACATTTTAATAGGATTTCCAAGTTCCTGGTGTAACCTGTTATTCCTTTTCTCAGTTTGGTTAGGAGTTCTTTTCCAGATTTGTTGTTTTGATTCGGTTTGGGGGTTTGTGAGTCATGGATAGCCATTTTGGTTTGGAGAATGTCTCTCCGTGTTACACCACACACAGAAAGGAGCCTCATTTTGCTCCCTTGCTTGCCAAAGCAAATCTGGCAAAGCTTCTCATTCAGCTGTTAAAATTATCCTTCTTTTTTTTTTCTCCTGTGCTGTTAATCATCCTGATGACAAGTCCCACAGGTAGCGTCCTCCCTCCAGTAAACAAGTGCAAACCAGTATCAAGTACATCCATCCAAGCACGTTTCGGTGTGCATCATGATGGGCCAGGAGACAAATTTATTGGTGGTGCCTAGAGAGACTAATGCTGCTGGAGAAAGCATTTTCAAGGAAATGGTTCCCTGTTTGGGTAATGAGAGCTTATAAAAAGCCATGAACAGCCTGTGCATGTCATTCACTTTGGCAAATAGCTGCAAGATGAGATATCAGAATGAAAGAAATACAGTTTGGGGAAGTTTAAGCGCCAGCTTAGGGCCCTTTGAAGAGAGAAAAGTTAAGCTACGTGCTCATCCCTGGAGCCTGGTTTTGCCAGTGACATCTCTCTGACTTGGGTCCTGACAGGATGAAGGAGTGAGGAAATGATGAGAATTCCATAGCTGCCGTCTTTGCTTTTGGAGGGGGCAAAGGTATTTGTTTTCAAAGCATGATTACAGTGGACGGGGAGCTTTTTGCTCCACCTCTGATATTTATGGTCATGCAAAGTAAGACAGTAAAAGACACCTGTTGGAGCAGGTCTAAATTTGGAGCATTTCCTTTTAAGATCTTGTGGGCTGTGTAAGGGTGAGTTCAGCCTTCGTGGGTGTTCGGTCTGCACAGATGCAGGTGCAGGGCTTCTCCTAGAGAATATGTTAATAAATCACCGTGACAATTCCAGCTACTTATTACCTCATGTGCTTCAGACAGAAAGGAATACCTCATCTATAAATATATACCGGACTAACATTAGTAACCTTAAGTAACAATACAGATCTGTTTTTAAGATATTTTAATAAAAAGAGGGGGGTAAAGTGAGGGGATTTTTTCTTCCTTCTCTCCTTTCATCATGAGAGTAAAACTGAATGGTGCAGTATAATTTTAAAAGTCAGCTTTGCCAAGTGGATAGGTAATGGGAGTTCAGGAACAGCTTCGATACACTTGATTTCCTTTCTGTTGCCTTGGGATATTGCCCTTTTTTTTTTTTTCTGCTGATAATTTGTTTTAAGTAACTGGATCATGTATAAACACACTGCAACTTCCTTAGTGTTTCTGTTTGCTGAAACTGCCCTCCTTGGGAAGCTGGCGTCTCTGAAATGCTCTGCCACT
This sequence comes from Loriculus beryllinus, assembly GCA_039877255.1. Taxonomy (NCBI): domain Eukaryota; kingdom Metazoa; phylum Chordata; class Aves; order Psittaciformes; family Psittacidae; genus Loriculus; species Loriculus beryllinus. Next base: position 2,012 of record JBCJKH010066405.1, on the reverse strand, counting down.
CTTATGGTGGTTCTGTTTCTTTTAAAATCTACTTCCACAAGAAGACTTGAGAATAACACAGGTATAGGCAGATGCTCCACTGTAAAAAGCATCCTAAAGCAGGTTATGCATGGGCAGATGTCCTCTTCCAGATCCAGCTGTACTGGTGAAGAGGGCCACCAACTCTAGCTTGCCTCCAGCTGCATGTATGAGCAAGTACTTCATAAGCTGTGTGTCTCAAAATGAGTTACATTATTTTTAATAGATTAAACAGCAGGACTTTGATAATTTGGTTCTTTTTACTTTGCACATTAGGGAGTGGTTCCCCGCAAGCAGTGCCACTGGCAGGGAAGGAAGGGATGCAATAACCCAATTCAGTAGGAAAATCCTGCGGAGCAACTGGGGACAGACCAGGGAGCAAAAACTTATTTGCTGGGCTCAGCTGTCTACAGGATGAATACTCATGTATTAGCTCACGTGGTGTTCCCCTGTTGGAAAAATCAGTGGGTTTCACTATTAGCAAACTTCTGTTACCAAACTTTCCTTTGCATTCAAGTGATATTTTGAGGAATACCATGGAAAGATGTTGGATATAATCTCTCTTGCTATAAAATGTGACTTTGAGAGAGTGATGTGTAGGTCATCATGTCTTTCCTGTTAGTCCAGATCTGCTCTTTTCATAAATAAAAATAAATTGTTCTGACTGTTCATCCAGTCAGGTTCTTTTTGGCTCCGCTGCCACACAAATAGAAATTGTATGTCTTCATTTAGGTAATAATCCTTTTGCAGATGCACAACCAGAAAAGAATCTGGTTCCGCTTCCCAGAACTGAATTGGTTTCACAGTACTAGTAGGAATTTAGAAAGTTGTAAAAAGTTATTTTAGCCAGTAAAGCAAGCGGATCTGACTGAATCAAAACAGGGGAACTAGGTTGATTGAATAAGAGGGTGTGATTTTTACACACTAACTTCTCAGACTATAACCACACTTTAAAAATGTTGGTGTAGCTTTAATCATATTTCTTTACAAAAGAGGATTTTAGAAAAAAGATATTGGCCTGTGAGTTGTTGTTTGAGCCATCAGCTGGGAGTAGATGTTCTGAAGATGCCCTTGGAGGCCTTGTCTGCCTGTTTAGAAGTTTCCCAGTTCACTGCAGGTAGCTGCTATAAATAAAAGGCATCGATTTTTCTCAGAAAGTTTGCCCCTTTTATTATGCATTTAAACTTCGCTCAGCTTGCTCTGTTGGGGATGAGTGTAGCCTTCACCTTCAGAAATGGATGAAACCAGTTATCGTTTCTAAAATGAATGTAGCCATTATAGAACGCCAGGTTGGAAGGGACCTCAAGGATCGCATCTAAGGAAGACATTTTAGTTTGGTACTTTTACAGGTTATGCTTGTACAATAAATGTGAACATCCTGTCAAAGCAGTTAGCGAGTCACTGACTTTATATTTGAAAGCACATACTGCTATTACTGATTTTAATGCTGTTGCTTCCATTGGATTTTATTGTGTATTCCTGGTGCTGTGTTATTTTATTCATTCAGTGTGGGAGGTTAAAAGGAATGTATAGCATATCCAGGTCCTCTTTCTAAAAGAGGTCATGCCATGTCTTGACAGCTTGTACAGGTAAGAGGTCATGAATCTTAGAATCTGGAATATTAGCAGGGATTTCTAATGACTGTAGCTATAGAAAGACTTATTGGCAACTGATTTAATTTTACTGCAAGATTCTTGCCAGAGTTACAATATGCGTAAGACTAAAAGCAGAGAGTGTGAGGCTCAGCATTTGGTTTCTAATCATCAGTAAACGTATTATCATTACTCATCTGTCTGTCTGCTGTGGTCTCAGACCAGCACTTAGCCTGTGATTTGGTTTTACTTTTCAGAGGTTTCGAAGGAGGAAGGGATGACTGTATTGCTTGGCCACCTTCGAGTCCATGTGACTTGGTGAATGTAGTGCTCTGGATGAGTCATCAAGTTGGACACCACTGAAGTCAAATCTCATTGTTACTTTAAGCCAGGCTTGGGTCT
>JBCJKH010066403.1:0-27416 GCA_039877255.1 Loriculus beryllinus | reverse complement strand
GGACAAGGGGCAGTGGGTTAAAACTTGAAAAGGGGATGTTTAGATTGGATATAGGGAAGAAGTTCTTTACTGTGAGGGTGGTGAGGCACTGGAATGGGTTGCCAAAGGAAATTGTGAGTGCTCCATCCCTGGCAGTGTTCAATGCCAGGTTGGACGAAGTTCATGAGGGATGCTAACCCATGGGAGGGACACTACACTGGAGAAGGGGAAGAATCTGAGGAAGAAGCAACAGAGACAATGCTTGCTAAACTGACTGTAAGCCCTAGCTGCTGTTCCCTTGGGCCACACAGCAGGAGGAGGTAAAGTCAGAAATAAAGCTGAGCCTGTGAAGAGTGCAATAGGGGGAAGGCATTTTTGGATTTGTTCTTAGTTCTCATTATTCTAATTTGTTTGAATGGCAAATAATTAAATTAATTTCCTCAAGTCAGTTCTGTTTTGCCCATGATGGTAATTGGAAAGTGATCTCCCTGTCCTTGTTTCAACCCACCATCTTTCTGTTGTATTTTTCTCCCCATCTTGTTGATGGAGAGGGAGTGATAGAGTGGCTTGATGGTCACCTTGGTCAACCAAGGTCAACAAACCACAGATGCCAGTTTCTCTTCAGGAGTCTGAGCTATGGTACACTTAGCTCCCCAAAAGCTGTTCTTTCTTTTCAGAAGTATTGACAAGGCAGAAGATAGAGCAATGACTGGAGACATAAGGCCTTTGAACTACAGCGTCTATATGCATAGGAAAAACTTGTAATCTTAATCAGATCTCATACAAAGCTTCTTGTGGTTTGTTTATCTGCATAGTTTTTACACATGTGTTGGGTTTGTTTTGTTTGTTTGTTGGTTTTTTTCTGGAAAGGAAGCACATAATTTTTTTTTACATATTGCATGGTGCTGTCTATATGGTAGTGCTTAATTTCGGTAGAAGCAGGAGCAGTGGAAATCAATATTGCAAGACTTACAATTTGCTAGAGAGTACTCATGACTGCCTTTTCACCTAATTATCTGGGGCCATGTAGTCTTAATTATGTAAAGAAATAAAAAGGGTGTTTGTAATCCCATTTGGAGATACAAAGGAATATCTGTCCATGCTTTGCAACTGGCTGCATATTATATATTAAGAAAATGCACATCTGTGAAGAGAAATAATTTGAAAGACAGCTAAGGGGTCTGTGTCTGTGTTTGTGCATGCTATGTATACATCTCTGAAATTGACTTTTATGCCAGAAGTACATTTTTCGTCTAACACATCATTGTTTCAGTGATCACTGTGTCATGTTGAAGGATTGATGTAGAAAAGCCATTTAAACTGTAACATTAGAAAGCAAAGAAACAACAAAAGGTGAAAAGTAGGCTCAGTTACTGACCTTAATTTCTAAATGAAAATGTCTGTCTAGGAGAATTTGAATGAATTATATATACTGAGATCTAATTCTGAATTCAATATATTGTATTAGTAATTTTTGGAACCCAAATTATCAAACTTTACTTATGTGTGTTAATGGGAGGTTTTGACAAGATTCAGTAGCCTTTTCTAGTTTAGGGGACGAATCCCATCATAGAATAAGGGAGCGTCCTTAGTTGCAGCATTCAGGTAAGACTGATGGTGGTTTTTTGCTTCAGCTGTACGAATCTGTATCATCTGAAACTGTATTACATCTTTTAGTTGTCACTGTTCTTTGCATACTAATCAGACCTCCTTGTTTCTAAGTTTTTTACAATACCCCAACTAACTGCTGATTTTAGGAGGCTGAATTAAACGTTTCCTATATCCTAATAACCTTAGAGATTCCCTCCATACTATGTAAAATCCAGCACATTTTCTTCTACTCTGACTTACTAATTAAGTTGGCGAAAGGCAAAATGGTTCCAGCTTGCATGGAAAGCTGTAGGGTTTTTGGTATGCTGTAAGCAGAGTGGAAAGAAGTCCGCTCCAGGGGCCCGATGAGGTGAATGCTGATTCACTGTTAGCTTTGATCTCTGGCTAGAAAGGTTGGCTTATTCCTTACAAATACTCTTTTTCATCTCCTTTACAGCTCTTTACCTAAAAGTATTTAGATGAGTTCTCAACTGAACATAATTGAGTTATGGTGACTTTAGAAATGTCTGCTGAGGCTTGGTAACCAGCTGTGTGATTATTCAGACTTCACTCGAAGTCCAGAGTAAAAATATGTTAGTTCTAATGACATCACTGTTTTTTGAGATAAATGTAGACTTGATGTTGACTGCTGTTTCCTTCCTTTTGTGAGTATGGACAGCTATCTGTATCCTGAGGGATTTTTCATGACAGCTGAGCAGACCGAGATAGAGAAAAAGGCCTGCTGAACTGCAGAGGTAAACACACCATACTTATGGGGTGCTAAATCACAGAGCAGGGATCCAGCCACTTACTCTCTCTGCTGGATGTGGGGGTACATGTTCACTGTAAGATCCTCATTGGGTGTCAGGTCTTAAAAGGTTTGGTAAGGACATGCACATTAATCTTGTGCTGCCTTTATCACTTGGGGAAAATCTATTGTGTGCTCTGAATTATTAAAAGTTCTCATAAACAATGACTTCTTGTTTGTTTGCCTGATTTATTGAATCAGAAGCTGAAGAGAGCGAATAGCATATGCCATCCTTTTACTTATTAGCAGTCTGCATAGCTGCTACCTGTACAAGGAAGTTTTTCTCATATATACTGCTGGATAAGTGCTTGAAGAATCAGATGCATGGGGTTTATAAATCACACACATAGTCAGTAATTGTTTTTTGTACCAAAGTAAATCTAGTAGTCTAGAATAAATATCTATGAATATCAAAACTTTTCTGGAATCTGAAATTGCAGCAGAAATAACTTGGGTAATATCCCACATGAACCTCTCCAGCTTTTGTTTATAAAAATCATAAAGCATTCTTCACCCCACCTTATTGACTTTCCTTGACCTCTGCTTTCCCTGTAAGCCTAAGCAGTGAAATATGTGCCGCCACGGTTCTATGCAAGAGCAACTAACCAAATACCACAAGCTATCATTCAGTTACTGGTGACCTCTCTATATTAACCACATCCTGGTGTGTTACCCAAGTCAGGTCAACAACACTAAGAGGGTTTGGTAGGGTTGATTCTCTTCTTTTGGAATTATTGTGTCTTTCCTAACACTACAAGGCCATCACATGGAGAACATGTGATCTTAGAATTACTCTTGAATCTTTGTGTCGGTGGAGAAGGCGGCTGCCAAGCAGTGGGAGGAGGTGGTGGCGGAGGCACAGGTTCCCCTCTCTCATTACTGGTGTTTTCCACCCTAAAAAAACTGTCGTGGGTTAAATCCAGCCACATATCTCTTTCACTCACTCAACCCCTCCTTTCTTGCCCTCCCCCTGCTCCCAAAAGGATAGGGAGGAGAATCAAAAGAATGCAGCTCCCACAGGTTGATCTAAGAACAGTTTAGTAACTAAGGTATAAGAGAAATCACTACTGCTACCAACAATAATAATAATGATAAAGGAAATAACAAGGGAAGATAATACATCATCTCACCACCTGCCGATCGATAACTCACCCCACCCAGCCCGACTGAGCACAGACCAAAACCTCCTCCAACCCTCCAGAGAGCTATCTCTTCCAGGTAACTCTCGGTTACATCGTGGGCATGACGTGCTGTGGTATGGAATACCTCTTTGGGTCAGGTGTCTTGTCCCTGCTTCCTCCTGGCCTCCCCTCCTCCCTGGCAGAGCATAAGACTCACAAAGTCCTTGGTCAGAGTAAACATCAGTATTAACAGCTTTGTTTCCAGGCTGGAAGTCAAAAGACAGTGCTGCACCAGCTACTAAGAAGAAAAAAAATGACTGCTACTGCTGAACCCAAGACAAGGACCAACAGAATAACTGTATAACTAGAAAACTATCACCACCACCCCATCTCCCAAAGCAAATACCAAAAACGAAGAAAAATCTTAACTTTAGGAGTGCTATTTTCAACATTTGTATGAAACTGAGATCTGCAGCTGTTATTGTCCAAGTGGACAAGAAACTGGTGAACATCCTAGTAATTCTGAATATGTTATAGTATCGGTTCAAACAAAAAGGAATTTGGGGCACTTATGAAAGTTTGTTTCTTATCATCCAAGATCTTATATTCGAGTAAAGTATGATTATTGCTTATGAAGGAGCTGAGGGTTCATCTCTCAAAGCCAAACTCTGATCAGAGACTCACAAAATAGTTGGGGTTGAAAGGGTCTTCTGGATATTTTCTAGTCCCACTCTGCTGCTCAGAGCAAGGTCAGCTAGAGCATGATAAATATCTGATATGATAGTTTTGGAAAGGAGTTATATGGTCTGACTTGTCCTGTGTTGTAGGAGGCAAGATTTAATGCTCCAGGAAATACTGTCAGTCTCTGGTCCTACATTTCTAATTCTGAAGGTAGAAAAGCCAAAGTTTCTGTTTCAGGAGCCCAATTTCAATGACTATTAGTGCACTGCTCAGACTTGTTCTTAATGTTGCCATCAAGGACACCATGCCTGGAGACAATGCCTTTTTTGGGGTCCAAGATTAAATGGTTTCGCATAACATCACATCCTTCTCCAGGTCACCCCATCAGTATGAAGGAGCCAAGCAGAATCTGATTTCCGACTGAAGAACTCTTTCAGTGGCACAGAAAACTTGTCAGGGATGCAGGAATGTCATTCCTACTATTAACACAATGTGGAAAATATGTGACTAGTATGACATGATGTTTGTTATCTGCATAAATGATTTACGGTCTTCAATTCTCATTAAGTTGGACTGTAACCAGCTCCTTGTTGCAGTAGGTCAGACGCTTCCCAATATCCCAAAAGAAATAAATTGTCCTTTAGATGCCAGTATGTTGTTTAAGTAGCTTAAACTGTTCAGCAGCACTAACTGCCAGGTTTAAGATTTCTGGATTGAGTGAGGAACGAGTGTTTGATATGAAACTGTCTACCCTGAATTTTTCTTCTCCCTTTTTCTCCTTCAGTAAATAAATGGCAGCGTGGCAATGACAACGTGAAGGAAACTAATTTCCTTACTTGTCTGCCTAAACTAGGAAGGCTGGAGATCATAATACAAACTGTCTGTCATGTTTCAAACCATCTGCACAACAAAACTATTACTGGCCTTGCTGTCCAATGGGTATCTTGCCAGCAGGTGCAGATTTATGCTCCTTAGTTTAAAAATACAGCGAATGCATTCTTTATTATGCATTTTGGAGCTCATAAACCATTGCATCACCCACATTCAGCTGCTGTGTTCCTTATGTTCTCAGGCTGTCTTCTGTTTCTTGCTACTTCCCAGTTGTTCTCCCATCCTTACATTTTGACCTTCATTGTTTTTTCTCAAAACCAAAAAATATACAGCTGTCTACTCACCCTTGCCACTAAACTCCTGTTTTACCTTGAGGCAGATACTAATATGCATATGTAATGCATTCCAGGGCTGAGTTTCCTACATAGTTTATACTCAAAGCTCAACAATGTTATAGAGCTCTATTTTACAGGGTACCAACAACTTTATGAGTTCTCTTTAGTTTGTATTCCAAATGTGTTGCTTAAACTGTTAATTTGGCTTGTTTGCTTACAAATAAGCTATTTATTGTTTAAATGAACCCTTTTTGGCACTTTACTGCTACTTCCTCAATATAGAGTATTTAACATCTGTCACAGGTTCGTCTTGCTGTTAGAAAATGTCATGCAAAAGCTACTGCTTCCTTAAAATGACAGAAGCCAAGACTGTTATTTCTCACTGCACATTGCAGCCCCAGGCTTTCAGGCACACTTAAACTTACTTACATAAGTAAACTGATTTCAAGGAGCCTATGCACAGGAATATGATAATACCCATCTGAGTGTTGGCATGATTTAGACCATGATTAGATATCTCTGCAACCAGTGTAATTTTGTTCAGCTCCAGCTGATAAAGCTGCAGGTAATATGAGCTTTTTAGATCTAACTAGGGTGGCATGTGCACAACAGCTATGGGTTTGTTGTGAAACAGCACTGTTTAGTTGATACTCTTCTTGTGCACTCATCACACTCAAGAGTTACTGAGCGTGCCAAGGGATGAATATTTAATTCTGTCAACAAAATCCTGCCACTAAAGCAGAGGAAATAGTCAACTGCTTTATGTCTGATGGACTGTCGTTTGTTTAGTCTGATATATTAAGGCTTCAAAGGTCAACCAAGCTTTGATTTGATATTTTCTTAGCTGCACTGAACACAAGAACTCCCTGGGATAGAATATATCCTCCATGAAAGCATTGAGGTATTAAAAGCCTAAAAAAAAAATTATGTTTGCTGTTTCAGTGTAATACACTTCAAGACATCTTATTTTCCTGGCAATACAGAGTAAAATCTCAAGATGCATGGATATGTTTGCCTTCAGTAACATCCTAAATGAGATGATGAAATTGGAAGCTTCTGGAAAAAAATGCTTTTCCTTAATCAGGTACATTATGTTTAGTATAAGAGTTATGTTGATAATATACTTGGTTGTGTGTCTGCTCTTTATTTCCTTATCAATATTAAATTTGAGATGGAGCGGGGGAATGGCTGTTGACAAAATCACCATGCTGGCTAAAATTGGCGTCATGCTGAATCTGAGTTCAAGTTTCCAGAACTTTAACAAAAATGCCCATCACTGACCTTTGATAAATTTACTGTTCTGAAAATTGTAAAAAGTGGGGTTTTTGGTTTTGATTTTTCTTTTTTCTTTCTTTTTCTTGTTTTTTTTTTTTTTTTTTAATGAAACACAATATTATCTTTCCACACCACCCTACTTATCCTGAATTGGTTTCTGTCTATCTTTCAGCTAGTGTAAACTTGGCATAAACTGTGAATTACTGATTTGGCTACATAATGTCACACTTGTGTTGGATATGTCGGATCTAAACCAAATGCATATTGAAAATACATTCACTGGGTAGTCACAATTATAAAGGAACAACCTAGGAATGGAAAGGATAAAACTTCTTGTTGGTAATATTAGTCCTTTTCTAAATCAAATAAGGAGGTGATTAAATGAAGTGTCTGATGATGGGTGTATGCCAGGTTGTAGAGGAGTTACTATGTGCCCACCTTTAAAGTCCTTGAATTGTTCCCATTCTGTCCAGGGACTGCCTCAGGGTGGGTCAAGCAGTTTTGTTTCATAATATTTTCAAAGTACTAAGCTCCAGGAGCTTGCTGACCTGCAAGTTGATGAAGGAAATCAGAATAAACAGTTGCCTGCGCATTCCTAAATTACTACGTACTGCACTGAACATGCCAGGAGCTTTCCTCCTTCTCTTTCTCAGCCTCTTCTCTGTTTAATACTTTGTCCTATGTTTTCTTGATTATACTGGCACAACTGTTTATGCATCTGTATGAAAAATTAAACCCAGAAAATGTATCTCAGTGAAGTAGTGTGAGCAAAGCATGTGACTGGGTGGGGGTTTTTCTGTTCTAAATTGACTCTGTTTTGATAAACTTCAGAAGATCCCCTACAAAATGTGCGAGTGTCTGAGACCTGAGCTTTAGCAGCAAAGAGAATGAGAAATGGGGGTCCTAAATGTTGTTTGATCATCTGGAAGTTGAAGATGGCTTACACTCTCTCATCTGCAAACACTGATTGTTAAATGCATTTTGCTTTTAAAGCATTAAGGATTATTATTAACTTCAAAACAGATGAGTGACCAGGTACAATTTAGTGACAGTAAAAAACAAGATGGTGATGTACACATAAATGAAGCTGTTTACAGCAAGTGTATAGGGGAGATCTTTTAACTTCCTTCTGTTCCTCATTATCAGGGGGTAATGACAGCTCATACAGCATTTACACAATGAAAAGGACCATTTGAAAGCAATCTAAGTAACATGCAGTTACCAGGAACACTAAAAAAAAAAGGGCACATTTTACTTTCTCTTACTGTTAAAAGCTCAATTTTAACTTGAGGGGGGAAGAGGTAATTTTGGAAGCCTGTTTAGCTTGATTTATTTGTGGCATGAGAGCTCAGATACAAAGGCATATTTGCAATTTAATTCTTGCTTCAAGGCTTGCCAAATACCCTGAGACTTTAATGAACCTGAGCAGGAGGGAGAGACTTCTTTACTTATGAATATGCTTTAAATTAAAAGTACCAACTGGCAGCAGAATTTTGAAGGCTGGGTGCACAACAGGGGGAAAGAGCAAAGGTAGAGCATTGCTCACATCCACAATCGAGGACATTTTTTATCCCTGGAAAGGTGTGCCCTTATAGAGACTTTGAACAGGTAATTTTTTCAACCATGCTGCTCCTTGTCCTTTTTCGTGAATGCCAGATTTAAAAGCCTGCTTTATTGTTTCTCCATTTTGATATATGCTGAGTATCAGAGTCAGAGCACCTTAGGCAGTGTGTGCTTGGCTGCCAATGCCATAGGAAGCAGAAGGAACTTTGGAAAAAGTTGAAAAATAAAATTTAGCTCTGGAAATTATCTGTCACATAAGTCACTTCTTCCTTATGGTAAAACTGAACTAATGATTTGTTAAAAAACAAAGGAAAACAGAGAGCCCTGTCCTAGCAAAGACACAGGCAGGGTCCTATGGTGCAGATGGACAAAACTAGTCAAGCTTTCTTTGTTAATGATAAACATAGAAACTACTTTTCTCCTAAAACTGAAAGTAGTCATGTTTTCTGTCTGGCATGGAATAGACTTAATTCTTCTTTTCTTCCCCTCCCCTTTTTTCGAAGCTGCTGTTTGAAATGTTGGTGTGTCTTGCTTTTGACATGCCTTGCTGTAGCTTTTGACATGGAATTGCCACAGCATCAGTAGCAGTCAGCAAGTTTTTTCAGGAAGCAAGCCCTCTGTCCCTAGCTGCCACAGCGAGGCTTTCTTCTTCTTTGAACTCTGACTGGTCCCTCGGGTTAGTGTGAACTGCAGTGCACGTGAAAGTGCCATGAATGTACTCCAACCTTGCCTGCCTCCAAAGTAGGTTCCTGCATTCCTCTCAACATAGGAATCCTTCGCACTCCTGGGATAGCACAAGCGGTCTTTCTGTGCTGCTTGAAAGGAAGTAGAAAAAGATTTCTTTTTTTTTTTTTTTTTTTTCATTGTAGCTATATAGGGAAGTCAAGGGGTAAGCTCCTGCTTGTTCTGGTCCTTAAAGAGGCACACTTCTATCAGTGAGATAAGACCTTATTGCAGTTAGTGGATTTAACCACAGTCTGTCATGTACAATGATTGGCAAGGATGCTTTAGCACGCTACCATCTAAAGGTTAATATATAAGCCAGCTTGCAATTAGAATAGCAAATATACTTCATATAGATGTGGTAATACCAGTCAATTTAGTGTCTTGAAAGAGCCTTACAAGATGGACAATTGCTTTAAAAACTCATAACTGACATACAGACCAGTAATGGTTCTTAACAACACCTTTTTTGGAGAAACTCCAGAATAAATGTGTCACTATATTTTAGACCTATTCTGAGCTCAGGTGTGAAGCATATTTCATTTAGGAGAGAAGCAAGATCCCAAGGTGGGGACTGTTTCCTTGGAAATACTCATCAGTGAGCCCTTTCTCCTGTGAGCCTAAGGGCTGTTAGCTTAAGTCCATCAGCAACTGCTAACTGTTGTAGTACAATGGGAGGGTAGAGTCAGTCTCCAGAACACTGCTGTAGAATAAGTAATAATGCTAATAATGGTGTGTGAAATAGCTAAATGCCAAATCTACATTAAGAATTACTTGCTTTGCAGGTGTTAAGAAGGTCGTATTTGACAGTATTTTTTTTTTTTCCCCAGTGATTCTGGCATTAATTGGCAAAGAAAAAAGTCACATGTTTTTTAACCATGAGTCTCTCAGCATATGTAGATTTTATGCAGTTATTTGGAAAGAAATATTTGCAAAAAGCCTCGATTCTGGAATTTATTCTTTTATTTCCCCAAAGAAATGCCTATACTTGCTGATTGCTGGGTCATGGTCGGAGCTCACCCCTATTGTTGTTATTCATTCAGTGAGCTAAAAAGAGTGAAGTCCTTTAACTGCCTGTAAGTTCTAAATGAGCCTAGACTGATTTCTGTGCAAAATGCTGCTGTGCTCTCAGAGATCTTAGCTATAGCAGGAGGTGCTGGTTGCTCTAGAGTTTAGAAATGAGACCACTTTTTATGAACTCTCAGTTTTAGGGAAAGAATCATGAGTTCATTAGAATAATTATGAAGCATCACTGCCTTAAGAAAATAATAAAAAAGTAAAAGGAAAATAAATAAAGCTGGGATTCTATAGAGCCGTTTGTGAAAACATGCTTTTTTTCCATATGAATGAGAATCTTGAAAAGGAAAAACTGTTTTAAGGTGAGCTTTTGAACAGAAATTTTTGACGAAAACTTTTTGAAGCAACATGCAGATTTAAAGTCTTAATTTCATTCTACTGTGTTTTACAATCTTGACTTCCATGGTTTCTGGGCTATCCTGATTTTAGATGATAAATATTTTTCATTGCTGTACACAAGTATAACCCAGAAGGGTTTGTTTTATCTTTGGGTTGAAACGTTAGATTGATACCATAGCAAATGCTGGGTAACTTGGGGTGAGAGTAAAACATACAATAAATTGTAGATTTGCTCTGGTTTTTGCTTTGTCACTATACTGTGGTTGGATGAGTCCTGAAGCTCAGACTGTCATGTTTGCCAGATTGCTTCTAAAATAGCAGCTTGAATAAAATCATCTCAGGCCTCTCTGAGTCAAAATGAGTTTTGGCCACTGGGGAAAACTCTGCTCAGTAGGCTGGATAATGTCATTTCACACTGTTCATTGGAGGAATTAGGGAAGGATGTTAGATACCTTTCTATATCAAACAGCTTTCTAACCAGCATTAAAAGCTGCTTTACTAGTTATTGTTCTCTCTTTAGAAAACACTGCTCAATACTTGTAATTTTATTGCTGAATTCTCAACATTTTTAAGGGGTAGATTCTCAGCTCTGCCAGCCTACACTGTTGAATATAGTCAGTGTGGGAAAACTTTTGTGTTTGATGCTAAATCGCATGCTTGATCCCTTCATTACTGCTGTGAGTGATCAACTAAAAAAACATAGGTTTTACTTTAATCTACATCTGACTCCAACCATCAGGTGTGCATGCATTTGGATATTCTTAGGCATATATAGACTGTACTTAACCTAATATGTAGGAGATTTGGGAGTGACGTAAAATGAGTTTTTCTTGTGTTTCCAAATATGTCCTCCTTCCTAACTAGCATAGCCAAATGCAAACTCAGGATTTAAAGGAAACCCAGAGAAAGCGTCAGAAGGTATAATCATTAGAGAGGCTGTGCCATTCCAGCTAATCAGAGTTTTATTTCCCTCCTCTCTACTTCTTATCTGATTAACTGAACTGTGTTTTTGAGTAATAGTTTTATAAGTGGACCCGTACTCAAATATTGCTTGCAAAAGAAATTCCATTTAGTGTAAATTAAATGTTGCCTTTTTGGAAAATCAAATTTCTGGGTATGTATTCTTTGAAAGTGTAACAACTACATATTCGACAATAAGTTACCGATACCTGGCTGCAATACTATAACACACTGGCTTTGATGCTCTCTCTTTACACTGCCTGCCTATTTCACAGCATCTTGTTTTAAGGCACCATAGAATTGGTGTGAAAGTGTTTTGGAGTCTTTGATACTCAACTGAAACACAGAAAATGACCATTAGCATGTCATCAAAACAGGAACTTCTGCATTTTTTTTCCCTCCAAAGCTACCCAATGTTTAGGTGAATTAATCTGGTTTGATGTACCTTTCCTTCTTTATGGAACAGCTGTCCATTGCCACTAGTGTTATTCAAAGCCCTTTTCTGACAGTGAAGCAATAGTAGCTGTAGTACTTTCTGATGCCAGGTTACTTATAAGTGAGCTGGATTTAGCACGCAAAACATTAAATAGTAGCAGAGATGATGCTGCACTGCATGAAAAGCATACTGCCATGTGGGATGCCAGCCTGCAGAAGAGTTGAATGGAAAGATAACCAAATGCATGAAAACAGCTGCTGAATAATGCAACAGGAATAAAACCCCCAAGGCGTTTCTTTGCATGTGCCCAAAACATGGGCACAAAATGTGTTCTCATCTCTCTCCTTTGTTATCATGCATATTAAAATGTCCCCATCACATCAGGTGAGCCTATATGGTACACTTCACAGTAAGGGTCCATCTGCTCAAATAGCTCTGCCAATCTGAGATGTGGGGAATAGTCTATATGCTCTGACAGTTTATGTAGAAGAGGCCAGGTATTAAGAGAACCAAGCATATTACTATCCTGATGTGGGAGCCTGGTATGTCTGTTACTGCAAGTACAACTGATGCACCTATGAGGAGGACATCCCAAACACTGGCACTTGTATCTATGCCTCTCATACATAGCAGCTGTGCAGTACTAATAGCCAGGTATGTTTCTGTTGGTTTTTTTCAATCAGCTCTTGCAACCTGCATCCAGTGGCTCCAGCTCTGATGGAGGAGTCTGAGAATGCAGCCTAACTTTCTAGGTTTGACCCAAACATCCTCTGTTGCCTTAGGCCTGTCTTTGAGACCCAAATACTTGGATTTAAAGACTTATTTGGAAGTTTAGAAGAATCTGAGCTTGTCTTCATCCACTCTGTCTCCAACTTGCACAAGGGCAAAACCAGCTATTGTCTCCCTCTACCTCTCTGGTACAGGTTACGTAATTCTTGCTATCACAAGTATAATCACTGTAAACTGGAAGCTTTTCACTCAGGAGGACTGACAACATTTGTAATTCTTTTCTGCTTGCCATCAGACAGTAACTAATGCTACTGGAGACTGCTTTTTCCTGTTCCCTTTCATATCTACCATGCCTTCACTCCTACAGCCTCCCCAAGGAGGACAAGACACGAATGCATGTTGATTTAGCTTTGACTTTTATGACAGATGCAAGTAAATATTCAGACTACTTGACTAGTTCCAGATGCAGTGGCTGCCTCCTATGAAAATATATAATCTGCAAATGATCAGCGTGGTATGGAATATGAGGGCTGCCTCATTGGATTATTATTACACAATAAAGCAATAGTTGCAGAAAAAGAAAAAATAAAATTGCTTCGGAATTCTTTGCTCTGATCTGCTGCTCCCTTCATTCAATTCATGTCTTCTGAGGTGTCTGCATGGGCTGTGACCCATTTCTTTAAGCAGATTTCATTAGACAGCTACATGAAAAGGCAGTGTAGAAAGTGCGTGACATTCCTTTCTGTGTGTTGACTGTAAAAATTAAAATACAACAGAACCTTTCCAATACGTCTTCAGCTAATGGAATTTGGAATGAAAATGCCACAACTTCCTATGTCTGGAAATCTGAGAGGGATATGAACACTACTTCATCCCAGATACCCTGCTTACGTATTCCATACTGGGGAACAGAATGGCCTTTTTTCTTTCACTGGGATGACTGCGTGGAATTCCCCATTCTGGCAAAAGCAGTGGTCAGGTCCTTAAAAGTCTATAGCTCTGTTTGTTGATGGTGAGAATAATTTTGTTCCACATGTATAGTTGCCAGGCACATCCTTGTTGGGATAAACACAAGTGCCTCGTGCCTTCCCCCAAACAGAGATTTATGCAAAAACAGTATCTCCTGCCACCAGGACTTACTCCTTGTACCAGCTGCTGATGCTGATCTAAGTCTGAGCAGCCATGGACCTGTGCTACACTTCTCAGGCAGACTTGCCTGAGGGTTGAGCTACGTTTTCAGCATATGGAATAGTTGCAGAAACAGATTCATAACCCACCCTTTGTGAATGTTGTGTGGAATAAACTGAGTCTGCCTGGAGGCAGTTGAAACCATTGGGGAAGGGGACTTCAGCTATATTGAGTTATCTGTCTTTATAACCACACACCCAGCCAGGTTGTGGGGCTTGGTCCACTTTTGTAAATTACAGTGAGGTAATTAGGACAGGTTGTGATTGAATAGACAACTGCTCACTGGGACTTTGGAACCACCAGCACCCCTCTTGCCCCACCAGAGTCTTCAAAAAGCAGTTGGATGATAATGACTTCCCCTGACTTAATTAACCATACCTAAATTTCAGCCAAAGATGAAAGGCTTCATAGTCTATTACAGTACACTAACCTACGTAGTACAAACATTTCATTTTGGTTTAGTGCTAATACTTTCTGCCAAAATATCTGACACTTAAATGTTTATTTAAAGTAAATTTACTTGGAGTGGAAAAATGTAGTCCAACATATAATGCTGAAAGTATGCTTCAATCCAATGTCTCTACAGCACTACTTGTAATTGCCCGTTTCTGTGTTGCTGTTTGATTGCTTTTCAAGTAGGTTCATATAAGGCAATTTCTCCTGATGTTCCAGGAATAGGATTATACTTTGCATCCAAGCTTTGGCTCAGTAAGATTGATGCTACATGTTGCAGAGTTTGCACACCATGCCATGTGTCACCATGTTTCCTTGCATATTCATAGGTCTTAACGCCTTTTTAGGGAGATTGGGATTTTTATGGAATTGGTGGTAAGAGCTGTCCCAGGACTTGAAATACTTGCTGATCTGAGCTGGTTCTACAGTCAATGGTAAATAATTCAAATTAAAGTGCTTTCGTCTATACATACCAGTATTAAGGGGACTTCATTTACTTACTTTCAGTGGTTTCATCCTCTTCTGTTCTCACCCTGCATTATTCATGTGCAACCTTGCAAATTACTTCTTGTTCTTGAAGCACTGATATAAATCATAGGGCTATTTTCTCTGGAGGACTTCAGCCTTAAGCTCCACAGCTTGTTTTCAAATGAAAACCATGTTCAATTAAGGTGATTTGTTTGCTGCACAAAAATTTAAGTATCTCATACTGCCATTTTTACAGAGGGAAAACTGAGATGATATAAACACAGCATGAATATGTCTTGGATTTTCTGCCTTCACCCTCCACCTGTCTCTTTTCTAGACATTTCCAGCTGAGATACAGTCTGCTGGAAGAGGGGTGTGATGACAGTGCTACCAGCAGTGTAGGCTGTGAGGCGATCTGCTTTTATAAATGACTATAACACACCCTCATATGCAGTTGCTTGTCTCACTCTGGTCACAGAAGTGGAGAAAATGCTAGGATGCGTCTTGCACACACTGGCTTGAAGTTAAGTTCCTAAATAAATAACCTTGTGTTTCAAGTCTGCTTGCTAGATACTAACCAAAGGAAAAGTGGAGCTGGAAATAATCATCCTTCACTAATATTGTTGGCCTTGTTGGGGGGAAAATACATGACATTGCTTTGAAACGAGGTATTGTCTGAGGGTTTTATGCCTCTCTCACAGGAGGAGTTAGAAGGTTATTTGGCAAATGGAAGTTCAAAGTGGTGGTCCTGTGTTGGTCTGTTGGTTCTTAGGGTTTCTGCAGAGACTGTCAGTGGCTCATTGCCCTGCTTTGAGCAGCTCAGCCTCCTGAGCTGGCTTTGCTGCATATCCCTTGAGTAACTTCTAGTTCTCATTCCTGTAAAAATTGGTCAGGCTGTCACTGCTTTGCTTTCAGACACAGTCCCCATAACAAAGCTTGTTTGGTTAAAAAAAGTGGAATTTCTCTTTCTGTGAAGAGGCCATGAGGAAATAAATCTCCTCCTGTCTCAGAACATATCATCTGGCCTGTCGGACTAAGAGACCTATTTGACATATTTCGCTGACACTTTTTCTTTCAGCGTGGGTGGCTTTTCAGCCAATACTATGCAGGTTACTGGAAGGGAATCTCACATAGCTTCAGTCAGACCTTTTGACTTTCAGCAGCTCCGTTCTTGGCTCTGTGTGTGGAAGACTTGCTTCTCAGGCTGCAGATGAGTTTAGTTCTCTGTTGCCTTTGCCTCTGCTCCATTTGCACCAGAGTGGATGACTTTTCTGGGGCAGGTAATGGAAATTCTGGCCAGGGTATCTTCCTGGGCAAACCTGTCATAGGTGTGATCTCAGGGCCAGCTCCTCATAAGGGTGAAGGAGAATTCCTTGGTGTTTAATACTTATGAACTTCCAGATCTTACTCTCCAAGAAAATAATTAATCATTGTTTTCTCTCTTTATGAAAATTAATACTGCTTTCTGGCTTTCTTTACTATACACTGAAGGGTGGGTTGGTTTGTTTGTATTTCCTGATTTCACTAGTATCTTCTGAAGTTTACCATCAAGATATCGCATCTACGAGAAATTTGCAGGGTGAGAGATTATGTTACCATGTCCCACAGGGAGAAAGAAGTATATTCATAGTGCACATCAAGTCCATCCAAGCAAAAATCTCTCAATGTTGTTAGAAATCATTTCAAATTGCATTAATTTTAAAAAACATTAATAAATAAATTATATAAAATAATATATGAAACATTAACTTGAGTTAATTTTATATGATATTAATTTTGAAATTAGAGTAGGCTTTGAATTTTGTTATTCAAATTAATTAAAACACATTAAAATTCTCTTGACTCAATTTTTTGATTGCTGGGTAAGAGCTATGCCTTGCTTAATACCATCACAAATTATGAGAGGGAGAGAATACTGAATACATCCACATCTGTTGAGTACTCTCAGTTGTCTGGTAATACAGTAGCATTAACAGAGCTATTCTGATCTGTATTCCGTGTCTAGTTAAATCAGAAAGACAAATCGAAATGCAGTGGTTCTTCAGCTGTGCAATAAATAAAAATC
The DNA here is from genome assembly GCA_039877255.1 of Loriculus beryllinus. Classification (NCBI taxonomy): domain Eukaryota; kingdom Metazoa; phylum Chordata; class Aves; order Psittaciformes; family Psittacidae; genus Loriculus; species Loriculus beryllinus. Next base: position 10,795 of record JBCJKH010066403.1, on the reverse strand, counting down.
CTGTCTTTTTATATACAACCAGTATTATGTCCCTTGTCCTGAATGGACATAGCCCTGTTTATATCTTTAAAGCTTATAGCTCTGACTTGCTGAGGACTTAGAATTTAACACTTCTGACATCTGATCCTGCGAATGGCCCTACTTAGGCTACTAATACCGCTGACTCTTAGTTGCATTTGCCTTGGGCGTGATAGAAGTAAATGCATGAAGTGAAGCAGTAAACACTAAGGGGATTTGCATTCCCATTACACATACCTCATGGGATTTATTTCAGGTTACGCTTTGCCTGGTTCAAGGGTCCATATATCCTGACTCAACACATGTGGTTTGGAGCTCTCTAAAGGAAAGCTATTCCATGAGGGTTTGCTTGCTCTACCCACAAAACACAGTTTGAGCTGTTGTATGAAGTGCCACATGTCTCTCTTTGGTAAATGAGAGTGTCACTTGAGTGGACACATCCATGTCCCTGCCTCTGTTATTCCATGCTGAGTTTGGACAGCATTTGTTGCTAGGTGTTGTGAAAGGAGTGGTGAGAGACTTAATTCTGAAGCTTATCATCTTACCCAGAAGAACAGGCAAGGGATGATAGAGAAAAGAACTGAGAGGGCACAAAAAGAACCTAGTAACATTAAAAGGAAGAGGAAAACAGGTTGGGATCCTGTTGTGAAAAGGTGTGATGGGGCCTGAAGACCCAATTTCAAGGAGGGAATTATGTATGAGGAAGCTGTGAAAGGTCTGCAGAGCAAATTACTTTTCCAGGGACATGGTGTAGAGAGCTCATAGTATAAGAGAAATAAAGGCTGGGCAGGCATGGGGTGAGGGAAAGAGGTAAAGAATAGGAAATCTCTCATCTGCAAATTCCTGAAAGTGAAGGAACTACCCTGAGGAAGCATTGTTACAAGCTTGCCTTGTTCTTAGTTTTTCCAGTCATAGAACCATAGAATCACAGAATGATTTGGATTGGAAGGGGCCTTAAAGATCAGCTAGTTCCAACGCCCTGTTGTAGGCATGGACACCCTCCACAAGGCCAGGTTGCTCGAAGCTACATCCAGCCTGGCCTTGAACACTGCCAAGGATGGGGCAGCCGCAACTTTTTTGGGCAATCTGTGCCAATGTCTCACCACCCTCACAGTGAAGGTTTTTTCATTATGCCTATTCTAAATCAATCTTCTTTCAGTTTAAAGCTGTTACCCTTGTCCTGTCATTGCATGCCCTTATAAAATTTCCTCTCGATATTTCTTTTAGGAGCCCTTTAGGTACTTTGAGGTTGCTCTAAGGTCTCCCCTAAGTCTTTTCTTCTCCAGGCTGACCAAGCCCAGATCTCTCAGCCTGTCTTCACAGGAGAGGTGTTCCAGCCCTCAGATCATCTCCAAGGCCCTCTTTTGGACTCATTCCAACAGGTTCACATACCAGAGTTGAATGCAGTCCTACAGGTGGGGTCTCACAAGACATGGGATGATGATCATTGCAAGAGATGTGATGATCTGTGGAGCTGTGGGTCTTGCCTGATACCTGTCCAGCTCAGGATGAATATTTGTCTGGCGTGTTTGCAGCAAAGAAATGAGGACAAATAAGGTGGGAAGATGGTGTTACTGAAGGCAGTAAGTACAGAAGTGGATGACAGCATACAGAAGAAAAGCATGCACGATGATCAAGTGTAGGGTCTGACATATTCCCATCTGTATATTGGGAGCAGTGTTGCAACTTAATGTAGCTCTGATGTTCAGGTCACAGTTGCAATCCTGGTTTTGGCCCTTTCTGTCCCTTCCTCTCCCCATCCATTTGCTCTGCTTCTTTGAAATTTGTTATATAAACCCTTTCCCTTTTTCAGAAAAGCAGTCAATCTGTGTCTAGTGAAAATTGTAGCTGCAGCAAACTGACCTGTACTGTTAGTGTTGTTCTGGGATGCTTCTTGTACTTTTATGCAATCATGCAATGGTCTTTAGCTAACAAAACCTGATCATAGCAAAGTTTATTGCTGATAGTGAATAAAGGAACACATCACTCACATATACCATTTAAACACTGAAGCTTTTTGGAGAGAGAGGAGAAAAGCAGTGGGTGCACAGCTCTGTGGCTCACAGCTGTTCTAGTGCTGTGGTAGCTAAGTTGCTCCAAAACCTGTTGTGCATTTTCAGCTTTAAGACACTTGTATGCACCCTTGATTACTCTGAATAAGAAACAGTCAGTAAATCCAGCAAAGCATGACAAAACTGATAAAATGTGAGAAGCTGGATAAGGCTGTTTGTTGTCAGAATCTCAGAAGGATGGGACTTGGCATGGAAAACTGGGGGTAGAGAAGGAAGACATGAAAACAGACTATTGAGAAAATGCACTGATGGATAAGAGGGTTAAAACTAACCTATAGAATTGGTAGCTATTGTGTGTAAAAAAAAAAGGTAACTAGGATCCTATAATTAAATTGAACTATGTATTAGATATATGGAACTGTTATTTTCTCTTTCTGCAGATGTGATAGATACAAACTTAATCTGTATGTTTCTGTGAAATTTCCCTTTCCAAATCAGCCACTGTATTTATGTATACATGTTAATATATTACCTCTGTGTGTGTTGATAATCACTTTGTATTAATGTTACCAAAGCTGCCAAGCTCAAGTCAGAGACTGCAGGAAAATCTGTAGGGTGCCAAAGAGAGATTAAGGAAGCCGAATGGGGTTTCCATGCAGCTAATTGATATACCAATAACAAGACAGAGAAAATACAGGGGAAATAAAAAGACAGAGACCATTAATATTTAATGTAAGGTAAAATGTAAGCGTGTTTTATTATTAAAAAGTAAAAATCACAAGGAAGATGAGTTTGCCATTAAACTTTTACATAGAATTCTTAAAATTGCTGGGATGCTGTTGTGGGTTGACAATGGCCAGCAGCCAAACACCACACACAGCTGGTCACTCACTCTCCTGACCAACTGAATGGGCAGAAAACAGAAGGAAGGTGAGAAGATTCATGGCTTGATATAAAGACAGGTTAATAGGGAAAGTGAAAGCTGTGTGCACAGACAAAGCAAAATAAGGAATTTATTTGGTGTTTCCCTTCATCTGGCAAATGTTTAGCTACTTTCTGGAAAGCTGGACGTCGATATGCTGATCTGCTAATTGGGAAACCATTACCATAACCAGGACTGTCCTCATTCTTTCCTCTTCTTTCCCTGAGCACAATGTCATATGGCATGGGATATTAACTTGGTCAGTTGGGGTCAGATGTCCTGGTTGTGATCCCTTCAACTTCTTTCCCACTCCCAGCCTACTCGCTGAATGAGCGTAACAAGACAGATAGAAAACTTCTACACTGTGCAAGTGTTGCTCAACAATAACCAGATCACTGGTGTGTTATCAATACTGTTTTAGTCACAACATTATGACACAGCACCATAATGACTGCTATGAAGAAAATTATTTAATTCCCAGCCATAGGGGAAAAATACATTCTTAAATACTGGAAAATCTTGATGGGCAAAGAATGGTTCTCCCACACCATCACACTACATGTCTCCCACTCCTCAGTGTATCGTTGCAGTAAATTTGCCCAAAGTAATTGCTGTCAAGGTAAGTTGTGAGGTAGGGTCAACAAGAAAGAGGGCTCTGGCTGGGATTCCCAGTTGTTTTGTAATCAGATGGCTCAAAAAAGCACCTGTGTTCCCTGACCAGCTAGAAGGCTTAAGAAAGGCAGATCCCCAGTTTCCACTGAGCACAATTATTTGTTAGCCCACAATGCCTACCATTAGTATTCTGAATTCAGTTGCAAAACTCATCAGTGACTTCCATGACAAGGCAAGACTTTTGCAAGCTGAACCTAACTCAGAGACCTTAGTAGAAGCCTAACTTAGAGACCATCAAAATTATTCTCTGTAGGAGTTGTTCTCCCTTCAAGTAAAGAGAAACCCTTCTCCCAACTTCAGAGAAAGTCTGTACTTTACTTGTGTTGTGCTAGATAAAAATAGGTAAGTACTGTGTGGCTGCAGTATTTCCTAGTTTGTGAGATCTCTGTCAAAGACACATCAGCAAGTATTCTCAAGGAGTGTGTGTATGTGATGTGGTTGGTTGGTTTGTTGGTTTGTTTCATGCAGTGTTAGTCTTTATAGAGCCTTTACAGGACTTACTAAATGCAATTTGTGACCTGACTTGACACAATACTTACCTGCAAGTGAGATTGGGCTCTGGAGCTTCATTTGCAATAGTGAACACATTAGTAGATGATAGTACTTCTAAACTGACGTATATTCTTCCTTCAAAAAGTATCAAAGTCCAGCTTCAGATAATTGCCTCTAAAATCTCAAATGTTTGAGCTGGTACTTCTAACTGAAGAAAACTGGCTCCCAAGTTTGTGTAAAACTTGAAAACTGCCTTCAAATTTGCTATACAATTTTGCTTATTCATACTGAAAAAATCACCTTTTTCTTTTGTTTTATGAGAACACTGTGTGTTCAGGAAAATAGTTAACTCTCAAGATCTGGACAACAGGAAATGACAGGAAATAAGAGATTTGCGTTCAATATTTGCCCTCAGAGTCAAACTGTGATTTGTGATGTCCTTCTGTTATCTTGATGGTTTTACAGGAATGGCAACTCTAACTTCACAATAGAATTTAGTACATGGCTTTGAATAGTCACTAATTTAAATGTAGCATACATTTGTTCAATGTGTACATCTTCATATACTTGTCTATGAATACACACCCCCCTAGCTGTACACATTATGCTTGTTCTTATATATGTAATTTCAGAATAGTCTTACTTACTGATAAAGAAGAGAATAAGATAAAGAATTGCAAGATAAAGAAAACTTGCCACAAACCCCAAGGACTAATTCAGCTTTTCCGGTAGCAATGTATGGCTGGGCACCTTGACCTTAAAGTGCAGAGTATAACCCTCAGACAAGGGAAAAAAGGTGATACAGAAGCCTTTGTACATGTCTATGCACTCTGTGAAGGTGCGCGTTGAACACTGTAAGCTTTTAAACTCTAATTCTCTAAGCATTTGACTTAAGCACTGCTGTCCAAAGAGGAAACAATTTCATAATGGTTTTTGACATTTCATATCACATTCATAACTTAAAAGGCAGCTGCTTCCTAACACCAACTAGAATACAAGCAAGTTTCGGACAACCCCTGTGCCTAAGCAGTTATTTTCCCAAGTCAGGAAATACAACTTTGTATTGAACAATGACGTTAGCTGGCTTTGTGATCTCAAAGCAGCATGACTCTTGTATGCTTTCATGCAGTTATAAAAATTTGAACTCAACCCACATTCTTTGGAAGATATACTAGGCCTGTCCCTAGCAGGGAATTCTAGACGTAATAGCTAAAATTTGAAGTTTGGGGCCACTTTTCTACAGGATTTTAAGGTATATAAAGAGTTTTCCAGAAAGGGCTAAGGGCCCACTCCTTTTAAAAATCTTGGTGAAGTTGAAGTGCCTGAATGATTTTGGTAGTATTGTTAAATGTTCTTATTCTCATTCCATAAGGTGTCTGGACTTACCAAATGTGAGTTTACTGACACACAGCAGTCTGTGTGATTAGGCTGCTGCAATATCTCTTGTTAAATGAGGACCACAGTGCTCAGTGTTTCTGACAGAGCTTTGGCAGCTACTCTAGAAGAGGGTTCTGCAGCACTCTGCTCTTGCCCAGAAAAGCTGCTCTCACAAGACTCATCAGGTTCTCAAGAAGCTAACATTGTGTAGTGAGCATCCACTTCTACAAAGCTTCTGCATTCTTGTACAGGGGGATTGCCACTTTCAGGAAATGCAATGCCCCCTTGCTATCAGCTTTCCTCCAAATAAAGACTCTTATCAGCTGTTCTATAGCAGGTGTCAAAAGCATTTGCTGACATCCATTGGTAAGGGCTGAACACGAGTCTAGTCTCTGAGACTGACCAACGCAAGCCAAAGACTGCACAAGGTGGTCAGCACAGGTAGTTGGCTCATGGCCTGAAATAGCCAATGACAAAAGCTATGAAGAACTTGGTATGGTCAAAAGAAGGCATAAACATCCCTGCACACAAATGCTTCTGAGATATTTAATGCCTTTATTTTAAGTGACCCTTCTAAGAAAAATGGACCAGCCTAGGAGGGCTGCCAGAAAATTAACATAACATTTCTGCTTCCTTTATGCAATAATAGCCAAAGGGACACCTAGAGGGCCTATAAAACAATGGTGTCATTAGATGTCAAGTCCCATAGTTATAGGTTTGTGTTACAGATTATCACACACCCTGGTTCCAAAGCTGCCATAATTTAGAGCAGGATATTTAAGAGCTGGGCCATTTCTACACCACAGATAGCTTAATATCATGCCAGTTATCTTGTGATCAGATTTTATTTCTAAGGGATTGCACTACACAGTACACTGGGCGCATAAACATTTAGGAAAAGGTGCTTTGCTTTTTTCACACTGGTTTTCTTTCCACTGAGATTCTGCTGGGAAAGGTTGCTTATGTGGGCAAGTGTTTATGGTGATAGCTGCCTAGGGATATTGTCATTCTACTTGTAGACCTCACTGCAAATTGGGAGCTTATGCCAAAACTATGAAAACCAATAATATTAATTTTATTATTATTGTAAAACAAACTGTACTAAACACATATTTCCTTTAAAATAAAAGGTACTGTTCTTTATTGGGTTTTCCTAGTAAACCCAACTTCATTAATTTTATTGCACCATTTTTACTCATTAAAATTTAATAACATTTGTTGATGAAGAAAGGGAAGTTAACTAAATTTTAAATAATTCAGTTCTAACTTACTCCTGTAATATATGAAGATGTTACATTGCTTGCTGGATCATTTTGAGCTGGATTCTTAAAGGCCCTTCAAGATTTTAGTGGGTTCCCTCAGATTCAATTAACTGCTTGGTTTTATCTTTCATTTGAGGCTCACTTTACGTCTGGCAGAGTCTTCAGAGGGAAAGAAAAATTAAAAACTTTAGTGTCCCGTTCCTGTCATTTTCTGGACTCCAAATGTGACTGTGGATCTTTCCATACTGCATACGTGGGGAAAAGGAGTCATGTCCCCTTTTCTTATATTAATTAATGCTAGGGTTTTGTGATTGTCCCTGTTCCGGCAGGGATAGGGTTAGTTTTCTTCCTAGTAGTTGGTGCAGTGCTGTGGTTTGGCTTTAGTCTGAGAACAATACTGATAACACATGCATGTTTGAGTTAATGCTCAGTAGCGCTTACCCTGATCAAGGACTTTTCAGTCTCTCAGTGACGAGGGGCACAAGAAGCTGGTAGGGAGCAGAGACAGGACACTTGACCCAAACTACCCAAAGGAGTGTTCCATACCACAGCATGTCATGCCCAGTATATAAACTGGGGGGAGTTACCTGGAAAGAATCGATGACTGCTCCGGTTGGCCTAGGTATCTGTTGGTGGATGGTAAGCAATTGTATTGTGCATGACAGCTGTTTATCTATTTTTCCTTTCCCCTTTTAGTTTTATATTCTCTCACCTTGCTATTTGCCTTATCCTTATTATTAATGGTATTAGTATTGTAGTGTACATAATTTTGATTATTAAACTGCTTTTATCTCAACCTGTGGATTTTGTATTCCTTTGATTCTCCTTCTCATCTCACACAGGGAGGAGGGAAGGGAAGGGTGTAAGTGAGCAGCTGCATGGTTCTGCGTTACCAGCTGGGTTTAAACCACAACAATGATCAACATACTAAAAATTATTCTTTACAGTGGAATTTTTAGAGGAGGACACCAATGCATCTTAAATAAAAAGAAAACATCTGATATCACCAAAACTCTCCTCCTTTCCTGCAGCATGTAGAAAGAAAATAATGTTTTGGAAAGAAACAATGTTCTGGTCCAGTCAGAGTATTTGAAATACTTTTTTGGCCTCCTTGAGCTTCAGAGTCAGTTCTTTGGAAGGTCTTTATAGGCAGCCAGAACAAAGTTTAGGGTAAGAAATAAGTACAGGTTTCCATGTGCTAAGGGAAACTTGTCACTGATGGAACTTGGTTGTGATGTTGGTGGGTGAGTTGTCACAGTCATTTAGACTCACAGAGAGTTCACTGAAAGAATGTTGCATGGACTTTACCAAGCAGAGAGGCTGCCGATTTTCAGGCTACTAACATTGCGTGACCATGAAAATGGCAGTTCAGGTGTTAAAATCTGCTCATTACAGTATTTATTGCAGACCAGTAAGTACTGCTGACATTTGTGGGAGGTGCAGCAAGAGCATGCACTCCGTGGAGAACTTCGGTTAAAGATGATCTTGGAGAGGACTTGATGAAAGAGGGACTGCGGGTGATGGGGAGGGCTGGAGGATTTCCTGAGGGGAAACAACAAGAGCCTCACCAGTTTAGTCTGGCAAAACAAAGGTTGGGGAAACACCATCTAACTTTGTAAATGTCTGAGATGATGCAGCACCAGAGCATGAGAAAAGCCATTGAAACCAAAGGGCAAAGCTGTTATTGAACCAGGAAGGTTACCATGAATTTTTGTAGTGCAGAAATTAGGAGGATGTTCCTGTTACCTCAGTGGCAACTTTCAGGAATGGCCACCAAGTGCAGGTGCTTAGGGAAAACAAAAAAGAATAGTTCAAGGGAAGAGCTTTTTAGACCTTTGAAGAAAATACTTTGAGGTAGGGTTATTAGTAGAAGGATGTTGCCCTTCAAATGAAAGTCTCTTTCAGGTTCACATTCTCTATAGTCATGACTCTTTTTGGCCTAAAATCTGGCATGTCCAGAGTGTGTTCAAGGCAATTTTGCTCATTTGCTCACAGCACACTCTTAATGTGACTCCAGATTGAAGCCTAAGAGAGAGTAGCTACATTCCTACTACAGCTTTGCTGCTGTTAGCAGCATTCACATTGTTTTGCTTCAATGTTGCACATATCCAGAAGTGATATTGCAGCCTTCAGATTACTGATTGACTGGCAGTGTGGTGACACTTCCACAATTATGGTCTTCTGTGGGTGTTAATAGTTTTTGAAATGGTATCACAGCTTAGTGATTCAGCAAAATTCATTAGTATTTTATAGATACCTGAAGTTACAGATGTATAGCAGGTGCTTCTATTCCAGCTCATTTCCCTGTGCAGCAGAAACAGTCTACACTAAAAATGCTTCTTTGAGCCAATTTGCTTAGTTGAGCCAATATTTTCACTAAGAAAACATGGCACACATGCATTTATTTGAAACAGATGTTGAACGTTTAGAGCTTCAAGGAGGTTAATAACATTGAGACTTCTAGAGAATAAATAAGAACACAGTTCATTTCCTCTCCTAGCTGTCAAATGATGCAAAAATAGCTTGGAGTTTTGTACTGATTTTAAAGGAAATAGATTGTCTACCTACGAACTTTTTAGACAATCATGAAATTAGCTCATGTCCAAATTTACATTATCCTTCAGTATAGATGGTTATTTCAAGTGATGCTGGCTATTTTCTTAAACTTACAAGGATTCTGTTATATTAAACAAATAGCTTCTTCGGGATTTGTGTTTATCTACCAGCTTTTTAAAGAATTCATTAAGATATGTAAGAGAAATAAGAGTAGTCTCACTAACCAGCATCTTTGAAGAAGAGCTTGTGCACAAATATGTCATACTGGTTGAAACAGGACAATGCAAGATGTTTACAAAAAGGCCTACTTATTAATTAACTCCCTTTTTTTGGAATTGATCAACTGGTAAACTTAAAATTTCCCAACTTTGGCACTTCCATATTTCTAACCTTTGACTTTGTATGCTAGTTGCATTGTAATCAGCGGTACTGTTTTGCAAAGCTTGGGTTCCAGTATGGCAGGATTTGCACAGTGACAAGTGTACTTTTTCATTTTATTTAAAGTAAATAGGGGTGAAAATTGAGGTATGTGTGTTTGTATCTGATTAATAAAGATTAACTCAAGTAAGCTTATGACACTTTTTATGCTGCTATATAAATTGGGCACTATTCTAACTCATTTACCATTTTTTAATCAGATGGTCAAACGTGAGGCTGTTACATTAATTTGCAATATGATGTCTATTTGCTAGGCATAAAGTTAGTTCTTTGAAGTCTGACAAACACTTCTAAATTAAAGAAAACTTAATGGTAAAATTCTAAGAATTTAGAGAGGATTGAAGGCAATCTGCTTACATTATTTGAAGGCAGTAGCAAATTCACAATTGCCCTTGTGCCATGTGAAACATGTACTGCATTGTTCTAAGTATTGTATTCTAAATTGTAAATAACCTGGCAATTTTAACAAGTAGTTACTGCACCAGAGCTCTGGCTATCTTCTGCGGGTGTTGAAGTGTCATTGCTGTGAGCACAAGACATGGCAGAGTCTATAGGTGGCAGCCACTTACAACCTAGAAGGGTCTTCCACAATAAGTCTTCAATGTAACATGAAGTATTAACACAGTTGTGATGCTGAAATGGCTGTGACACCATAAAAACTGAAGAACTAAGTCATAAACTCTATAGCCGTCACCTCAGGCTTTTCATTTTCATTATAAGGAGACCCCTTCAATTAAAATAGTTCGAAATGAACCTCTTCTATGTCCAGAAAAGTAGATCATCTGGAACTAATGACTACTAGTCTACTAAATATTGTTACTGCCAAAACTTTCAGATTGAACTCTGGGTCTCTTCAGAGTGCATTTTATAGCTGACTGCTAATACTTTACTTATGGTCCAGATCCAGGGCTTTCTACTGAAATGTTCTACCAAGCTCATAAAGGGCCTGCTGATGTACTTGGTTGTGATTCTTCCAAACTGTCGTGGTTTAGACCTAGTTCCTACTCCCCCTCCCTCTTTCAACCCCCCCCCCCCCCACCCACAGG
>JBCJKH010066393.1:26839-38368 GCA_039877255.1 Loriculus beryllinus | reverse complement strand
TGGCAGGGGGTTGGAACTGGATAAATCATAAGGTTCCTTCCAACCCAAACCCTCCTGTGATTCTGTGGTACTGTTCCTAGTAGCTGGAAGAGGAGGAAATGAATTGTGGGTGAATGATAACTCAGGTGATCTTTTCTTCTAGTTTCCTAAGAAAGTGTCAGACCCTGCAAATCCCACATTTCAGTGTGCAAATAGGTGAATACTCTGCCAAAGAAAGCAGTACTAGGCTCCTCCCATGTAAGTCAGATTCAATTAATACTGTTACATTCATAAACCCACAGTCCTGTTAACCTGTTTATAACTCTGCAGCTGCATTTTGAGCGAGCTACAAACAATGGAAGAGATCTCACAGCATTTTCCAAAAAATTGGATATATTAGCAAGTAGAAGTTGTACTGCTGCTGCCTCAGTCAGATGAGATCACAGATGGTACAAATTGCACGTCTAGCAAAACATTTGGACCTCCTCCACTTGGTTCACATGGACTTTTGGCAGAGCTGAGACTGAAACTGAGATAAGAGCTCTCATTTGCCAGCCAAGAAATAATCTCAGGAGTGGGCACCTGGAGGTGAGGAAGCAGCCATTCCTGCAGGATACCACTTGATATGGAGCTGGCAATAGGGAATATCTCTATTAAATACCAGAATAAATTTTACCTTCTGTTTGAAATCATCTTTCTGAGACTTTAAGCTTTGAGGATATTCAGTAGCTTTCTGCAGCTGATCAAGGTTTGCTCTGAACTAAGTGTTGAGACCTTCTTCCTAATATGTCAGACAGGGTTAATGCTGACAGCTCTTTTTGGTTCAAAAGGTGGCACTTAGCTTTTCCTTACCATAACATTTTTGTTTTGAGGAGACTTTTTCCTGAAGTGTGTTTAACAGAACATTTTTATTAAATATTTGTTTGTAAAATACAATTGTTAGCTGATGAACACTTACGCTGAAGCTTTCCAGCAGCGATTATTCTTTTGCTAATACATTCCTGGAAGGTGGCTCTTCCAGTTTCGTACAAACCTTTCTGTATTTGGAAGCATAAAGCCCAGTCCTACTACACACACCTTTCTTAAACTGAGCTTTTGTCCAGTAGATTATTAACTTAGTCCTATCAGTGGCTTCATACCCACTACATGAACTTAATATATTCTTTTCCACTTGGCTTGAAGAAGTGTGAAGTGATGTCTGGTCATGTGTTTAAGGTTATTGTTGACAGTGCTGGTGCATGCAAGCATATGGAAAGGCTTAAGAGCAGATGCTGCAATTACAAAATTACAAATGTACTAATTCCTGTTTTAAAGATGTGCATTGATAAATTATTAGGAATTATATTTACCTTTTGTTTTTCCTGTCTTTTAAATTGTACCCTGTGACTGCAGTGTATGTTGCAATAGGCTCTGCTGAGAGGATGGCTCACCTTAAATCACTGCCCTGAATCCGTTGAACTCTAAGGCTGTTTCTGCTAGCAAATGCAGTAACAATGTGGTTTTTTTTTGTCTTGTGCATCAGCTCTGAAGAAGTTATCTAGGTTATTGGAGCATTTGGCACTTGGCAAGCCTCACCAGGCCTTATGCCAAATAAGACACACAACTTTCGTTGCTGCGGTGCATAAGTTGTGCAAATAAGAAGGTTTTTATGCCTACAGGAAAAAAGCACGTCAATTGAAATTCTTAGTCATCTTTCCTTAGTCACATTTTAGAGAAACGAGATAGTATCATAGCCATTGTAGAGTGCTGGACAATTCACAGGGCCCTGTGGTAAAATAAATCTTTTTAGTTGGCCTTATTTTGTTACATGGTTGCTGTTTTCTGTTTTGTAGCTGATGACTAACGTAAGGGACCATCTTCTGTCATAGCTGTTGAAGTCAATAGGATTTACACCAGCAGGAATTTTGATGTAATTTAATTATGATTTCAATACCAGGAACTAAGCTCAAGTTTAGAAGAAGGACATTTAAGTGCTGCTCTGTTTCTGTGTAGTATGATGATATTATTTGTCAAACTGATTATTGAATTTGTGGTGTTAATGAAGTTGCTCTTAATAAAGTGCACTCATACATGTACTAAAGATCAGAGGAGCTGAGTTGTCTGCATAACTATGTCTACATAACAAAGCTCTAGTTATGTCTACATAATATAACTGAGTTATGTCTACATAAGTTAGCAAATTTGATAAGCTGTACTATATGAAGTGTGGTACAGGAAGTACTACTGAGGTTAGGAACTGTACAGCAAAAAAATGCAGCATTTGGTATGCTCTCTGTGATGATTTTATTATCATAGAATCATAGAATAATAGAATAATAGAATAGTTAGGGTTGGAAAGGACCTTAAGATCATGTAGTTCCAACCCCCCTGCCATAAGCAGAGACACCTCACACTAAATCATATACAGCATATAGAAATGCAGCAAAGTATTTGTAATGTTATAGCTGTGTTTTAAGTGTAGCTGTGTTTTAAGTTAGAGAACTACAAATACTGGAAATCGCAGTTTGCAGTCTGCACAGTGCATAGCTATTAAAAAGACACTATGTACTGAGCCCAAGAACTAAAAGTTTAAAGTTCAAGTGCTTACTGAAATACAGTGGAAAAATACAATTTTGAGGATCCTTGCATGTTCCTATCGATCTTTGATGCAAAGTAAGTAATGACAATATGCTTCATAAGTTGTTTTCTAACATCTGCTGTTCTGACATCCGTGGTGTTTTACCAGGGACTGCAAGAAGTGTAGGAAAATACTTCTGTCTAACATCAGTGGAAAAAGGATGTTTTCATATGTGTCAAACTACTTTAGGTAATTGTCTGTCAGTAGAAAATTAAGTTAGGCTTCCTATTTGCATTTCTACTATTCATTAAATACATGCTCATCAGCCTGAAAAAAAAAAAGTTGGGGCAGCAGGTTCAGATTTATCAGAGGTGCCAACAGGACTTTCACACCCCAGGTACATGGCTCGTATCTCCTGGGTGTTGGAATACCCTGAGACCACAAAATGCTGCCTGAAGCGGCGTCAGAGGTGTTGGACTCCACTGGTGAGTCTGATGGTCCCTTCTGCTTGATTAGAGCCTACCACGTGCCCCAGAGTGCCATGCTGTGGGTTTGGCCTTGCCAAGCCCCGCTGGGAAGCTTATTCTGCTTCATAAGGTTTTTCTTTGTAGAATTTGGTTGGTTTTTTTTTTTTTTTTTTCATTTGCTTGGTTTTCTCTAAGGGCTAAGATGGGAAAAGTTTAAAAGCTGACATAGGGTGTAATTACTGTGGGCCTCGATTATGGTTATGGCTTTGCTGCTCCCCTACATGAAAGGCATTGCTGTCTGAAGCCTGCAGATTGTGGGGGAAATGAAAGGAGTTTGATTTGTCCGGTTCCCTCCAGTTCTGGGTCAAACCAGAGTACTCAGAGCTGTGGTGGCATCACTTCAGTACGTACAGTAGAGCTTTTTGGAAACCTCCTGCATGCTGTGATCTGAAATTATGGCATAAGGGCTGCAAGACTAATGCTGCTCTTAGTTACAAAGAAAGGAAGAGGAATAATGTTGGCTAAAAGTAGCTGGACAAGATGAATACTGAAAAAAAACCATAAAATCTTAAACCTGCTTAATCTTGAACCTGCACCCATCTTTAACAGTGTTTAAACGAACAGTTTTAGACAGGAAGAAAGTTAATTTAACTAAGCATTCAACTACTAAACATAAATACAGACAGTCATTGTTTATTCTGAATTCATATAAGCTATTGTAATCATTAGTAACCTTAATGCTTTGTAAAACACACAGTCCCTCTTATTTTACAATACCTACTGAGACAAGTGGGTAGGCAGTAAATTTCTTCAAATATAACCTGTTGAAGAAAAGCACTTGCAAGCATTTGTTGGTTTTAACTCACCTCATGAAAGCTAACTGTTAATAAATTTTTTTCTGTTTGCCTTTATATAATGTCATCTTCCATATGGCTTAGAAGTCACGTTATGTCAGTGCTGTAAGTGTAAAGTAGATAGGTGATACGTCTCATGGTAGCTGGCTCTTGGTTTCCTTCACTTCATCATTTTCAGTGTATAAAATGTGTTAGAAAGTGTACTGCAATTGCAGCTGTATTGTTAAGCCAGAATACTAGCAAGTTGCACCTTTTTTTTAGTAGTGGAGGAGACTGGCAGAGCAGTAACTTCTGTTCACACTGAAGCATGACTGTTGAAAGCAAGCCTGATGAACATTAAATGCCAGAGAAGAGTATCAAATGATTTTGATAGAATATAAATTAATAAGTTCAAATATGGCATGACCAAGATGTTTCTTTTGATTCTGAAATTTCTAGATCATCAATGTAATGTAGTGACACAGAAAATGAAGAGCGAGTGACATCAGAGTCGCGCCTTCATCTTTGGCCAGTGTGTTGTGAGACTTGACATTATTGAGGATGACTGCTGGTGACTCAGTAGACTAAAGATGCAGGGATTCAGGGTGGTACATTGCTGTGAGCCAAGTGCTGGAAAAATTAATTATTAATCTCCCAGCTGTCTCCTGCTTGCTTCATACTTCCTGAGCTTCACATCCATCTTTTCCAGTAGAGAGAAATAACAAGGGTGAAGGGGATCATTCCAGTTGCAGTCAACTCAGGTGAACTTGTGAGTTCTGTATGCTGATTGCTATTTTGCATTTGCACAAAGGTTCAAAGTTAAAGCAGCTTCTGGAGACATTCCCAGTTTGTTCAACCCACATGAGAGCGGTGGACAGCAGGGCCCTAAAGGAACTGAGCTTTATAGGAAGCAAGTCTGTGTGACTTAATTGTAACTTTTCAAATTAGTACATTCTTTCCTTACCATAAGAACATTTTTCCGTGGATGCGTTGCTTTGAAATGAATATCCATGACTTTTTTCTAGCAAATAAATAAACTGAATAAAGTTATCCAGTTTCTCAGCCTCACCCCTGTCTTGAGATTCTTCTGAGCATGAGCACAAGTTTGTCTTCTTGCTTGCCTGGTAGCAGCCCAGGCCCCAATTTGGATGTTCATTATTTTTGTGTGCATGTTTCTGTGAGCTGTTACTAAAAAGTCTGGAGTTTACTGTGGCCTCAAGAGTGTGGGTTAGCAAAGACGATTAAAGCAGTGGTGGGTTCCATTGCTTGATGAAGTCCTCTCTGTTGCATTAGAGGGATAACGGACTATAAAATATAAATACCACAGCTAGAAGAAAGGGACAGATTTCCTATAGCATTTATTAGTGTGAGGCAGACTGTAGGTTCTGACAGTCTAGATGGGAGAACTGCAATGTTTTTTCTGGTTTCTCTCATTAATTTTGACAGTTTTGAGGGCCTTTCATTTCTGCACAAAGAGGTTTCAATAAACCCTTTAAACTTGCCTGTATCATAGGCTTGTTTTGGTTCAAACATAATAGTCTGTGCAACACATGCAGAGAAAGGCATTAACCTTGCTGGAGTCTCTCAGGATTTGTTTTGGGGACAATTAAAACCAGAATGTGCATCCAGTCATCAATTAGCATTGCTACAAATATTTTTCCTTCCTTTCTTTTTACTGTTGTTATTTTAACCTGATTACTGTAATCATAACCTGTAACTTTCTCCCTGAAGCATAGTGCAAACATTTACAGCGTTTTGCACACCATTTCATGTTGGGGAATTGCCGTGGCCTGTTGGAGAGCATATGCGAATTACTGGTTTTCAAGAAGTAAGAAAGTTGGATGGTGTTTGGTGATACCAATGTAAGGAATATGCTTAAAAAAATGCAGAGGTAATAGCTATCAGAAAGATGTTTTGAAAATACCAGCAATCTATAGTTCATAATCTTAAGAAATCTTTAGAGACAAAATACAACATCAGCAGATTGCACACAGCAGGGTGTGTGTTATTGATTCATAAAGGAAAGGTAAAGGTGACTTTAAACAGGCATTTAAATACTGTATTGAAAACTTTGGGAATAAGCAGATAGAAACCACAAAGCCAAGGCAGTGTATCTAAAGTTATGAGGAATTTACTTCAATATTTGTAAGTCAGGATGGCAACATAAATGCATTTTTTATGTTAAATGCACAGATAGTCAAAAGCAACTTCAAATATTTGTTCCTGTTTCAAAAGAGAATTTTCTGGCTATTTTTAATTTCTGCATCCTTAAGTCTCATTTTAATGAATTTTTGGTTGTTTGCACAACTAATGCTAACGATGAGTTGAGAGTATTAATGATGAGGCTGAGAACCAGGCTATGCATTTACTGTATTTATTCCTATTTCAGACTTTCCGTTCCTTTCTTGTTTCATGATCAACTCACATTTATAGCTTGCTGCCAAATGTAAACAGATGAAAATATGTCTACAGTACTGTAGAAAAAGAACGGCCCTTCATTATCTGTAGCTATCAAAAATCCCCTGGGGAAAGCTATTTTAGATTAAGTTGACCTGGAAGATTAAGACATTAAGAGTTACGAATATAATTGTAATTTAGGCTATAGTGTAGAGGAGGGACAGGTGTTATCCAGCTTGTCAGGTGCTTGCTTAACTTTTGCCACATGATATTTGCAGAGGTTTTTTCAAGTTAGGACTTTTATTGTATCGATTATGTCCAATATAGATCATGTGGTCATAAATCACTAAATGCTGAATTCACATGCAATTTTCAAAAATGCCAATTATCACCTCCACTTCTTTTTTGTTCCATTACACAGTCGTAACAGGTAGCGATAATGGTATCTGTGTTTAATCATGGCTACAAAGCAGAAATATTTAGATCTGTTCAGATCTACCTGGAGGTACAGGTTCAAGCTCTTGTGTTTTGTTTGGTTTGTGACAATATCAGTTAAGATGATTGCTCAGGAAAGCAAAGTCAGTTTGCTAGTGGATTAACTCAAAAAGTTTTTGCTTTGATTGGTTCTTCAAAGGGTGTTTGAAGAAAAAGAATGACTAAATTGTGGAAAAACACTGCAAAACATTTCATATATTCTGAACTTGTGTATGCCTGTATACACTGATTTACGTAATAAATGGTTTAAAAGTGTAATAGAGTACACAAACTGGGATTGTATTTTGTTCTATAAATTGGAAAGCTTTACAAACTTCTATCAGGTTGATTTTATATATATGTGGGGATTGGGGGGAATTTTTAGCTAGCTTTTTTCAATGATATGGTCATCACTGTAGCAGTAGACAGTGAATAAACTTTGACCATGTGGTAGTACCTTTCCATGGCAGTTTTACAAATCTGAAGTTACTGATGGTTAATTTCTCTTCTTTTTGCTGCTTGCAAAATGTGGATTTTCAAATTTGTGGTGGCATATAATTTTTTAGATGATGCACCTCGGTATTCCAAAATGAGGATACTGTTTATCTTATCCCTTGAAATATTTTCAGTATTAATAGCAGATTCTGCTTCTCCGTGCCGTAGTTTGGTCACTGAAATAGCCAAAGGAATAACTGTGCTATACACACACTTCTGGGGGCTCTCTAGGGGCTGAGATTAAGACAGAGATTTCTTGTGAGACGTTTCTTTCCGCCCTTCATCGTTAGAGTCCACACAGCTTTTGCATTATGTCACATTCTGACTGTGAAAATGAGGAATGGTGAGGGCTCAGGCCAGCAGCTGTATCTGCCATAAACTGCAATATAGCAGTCAAGTCACCTTATTTCTCTGTCCCTTATTTTTTTTCCCCAGAAGACAAATACAGTAATTATTTCACTATTACAGAGATGTCTTTAAATCATGTTTCAGAAGTCTGCTGGAAGTCTGTAGTAGACAGCTATTGATAAATGACGAATGTAACATTATTAACTCCTTACAAATACTAAAATAGTGCTTTTCAAACTCTGTGTTTCTAGATATGTATTTATGTTTTGAATTATACACTTTCTAAACAGAGCATCCACACCTCTGCTTCCTGTGCAATTACTTGTAGTAATAGTGTGCTGTAAAGGACACTATGATGTCTTCGAATCATAACGCTTTCCCATTTTGCCCTTTCACCAACTGCTCATTATGAAATCACATTGCTAATTAAGTTGTCACTATTAAACCTATGAGCTAGCAGAGACTTCTGAGTTGTTGGCATGGAAGGAGCAAATGAGACTGAGATTTGGGTGTTTTGTATGCTGGTTGGGGAAACAGTCCTAAAAAGTATGTGTGTTGGGGGGAGAGTGAGGGTATGGGTATGCAGCATTACTTCCTAGACCTCTCCATGATGCCCAGGTTTGTTACTGTGATTTTCTTACTATGAGTCAATTTATTGCTTTCTTTAGTTTAATATATTAATTTTTGCTTACCCTCTGTTACTATTTTTCTTCCCTTTAATGTAGTATAATTTCACTGTAAACCATTCCATTTTTGTCCTCAAAAAAATAATTTTTTTCTTGATTGTTTGTAAAGCTATTGAAAAGCTGCAATTGTCAACATACAATGAATGATCATCCTCTAATCTGTTCCACATGGAGAGGGGGCCAGTTTGTACATGCAGTACGCAGAAATTCTTGATTCAGTTAAAACCAGCAGGACTGATGCTGTTGCAGTTTAACTTACAAGAGCACTTAGAAAAAATACGTATTTCTTCAAAATCATATGCCACAGCATAAACACCCTATTGAAGACATGATGTACATAATCACATATGAGGAAAAGAGAAAAAAACTAAGAGTAAATGCAAAGACATTGAGCTTAGGTTCAGTCTTCCAAAGAAAGAATTTTATTTTTGTCATGTCTTTAAGGGTGCTTCACTGTGCACAATTTCTGACTCTCTTATGGCTACATTTGAATTCTGATTTTTTTTCCCTATGCTCCTTAGAAGGAAACTAATGATTCTCAGCACTACTGAAATTCTTCCCATACGTTTTTAAAAATCCTGAGGCTTGTAGTAATGACCAGTGGGGGTGATCTTTCAAAGGATCAAAGATTTGGCATGATCAGGGTAAAAGCTGAAAAACCCATGCGCTATGATGCAAGGGAAAGCTGAGTCACTTTAGTCAGGACATCAGAAGGCACCTAAGCAAGAAAAGTCTCTGGTTTCACTTGTGGTGGAAATACCATAACTGTTCTTTTGTGGTGTTTCTTCTTCCTGCCACACTGAAATTAAGATATGCAGTGTATTTCTTTCTTCTTTTTTCTTTTCCTTGAAAGTTTACTAAGATAAAAACTCAGAGTTAATTTTGACTTGATTGAAGGGAGGCTTTGGTTTGGTCGTCTTTTATCTGGAGTAGTCCAAGTAGCCTTCCAAACAGCTATGTTTGTATTATAATTGTCAGCTTCTGGTGATATTTCTGACTCAGTAATCAGCACTTGCTTAGGGCTACCTGCAATAAGACCACATTCTTCTAATGCTCTTCAGGAGCAGGTCGCTATGAAGTGTCCCCAGGTCAGTTATGGGGTGTTCCATAGGAGGGCTGCAGGACAGCATGTACCCTCAGGCATTAACCTCTGTCCTCTCCTCCCAGACACCCTAGAAGTGTACTACACTAAAGCTAGAAAAAGAATGAAAGCATACCAGCCAATCCTTTGAGGAAGGAATTAACCACAGAAACCAATAAATAAATTCACTCTGCTCATGTGTTTATATAGGTCTATAGTCTCTCTTTGCTCCTCCATTAAGGTGTCATCTTTGAACACGTTGAAGTCAATGAGAGATTGGCTGTGTTGCAAAACCATTAGTACTGGCTGTCATATAGCACTTGGATATTGATAGAGGATTTGGACTACTTTAAAGTTCTCATTATTGACTGTAGTGGCCAGAGAGTTAACTTCATAAGTGGAGGTAGGTTCTACATATAAGAAAAGATGTAGCAGATCTTTAGAAACCAATAAAAGTCAAAACTCTGAATTTATAGTCAAATAAAACACTCCATATCCATTATTAAGGAAGATTACTAAGAATCCCACATAAGCACATTGTTTGAGCTATTCCAGTGATTTCTGTGAATACCTCTTGTCTTTTGCTTCATTTTTCTTCAATGCACAAGGTCATAGATATTTATAAAGTGATGAAACTGTAAGTTTGAAAGGTACCTTTTAATTAGTCTTTAATGCTTGATTTTCTAAATTTTCTGTATCAAATCTGAAGTCCAATGGCTTGGTAAGAAAAATCTAAAGAAAAGCGTGGGGAAAGCCTGGATGGTCAGCTGGGTCTGCTGAATGCAGCCACAATGAGAAGGTCTGTCTGTGGCCACATGAAAAAGACTTTTTGGCCACAAGTGGCCCATGGCCACAGGGAGGGAAGTCCATCCCCAGCGCTGCAGGAGCAGATGTGAAGCTGCAGCAGAAGAATAAGATGGGGTAATTTTCCATGAAATTTGTGGAAGGATGCAAAAACATTTGAAGGTTCCAGCCCTGCAGTTCCTTGGTAGCAGCCTCTAATGGTGGGGGCAAAAAGCTATTAGGCATTTCTAGAAAACTACGGTGTTCTAAGTGTGAAACTAAAAAGTAACTTTGGCCTCATGTGGTTTGTTTGCCAAAATCTATTAGACTCATACAGGGTTTCTTCTCAGAAACATGTGCCACTATAAAACCCTCATACCACTGCAAAACATCAGTTGATCTTCAGTCCTATATCTTTAATTCCACTCACAGAAAAATCCCTGTGGTTTCTTAAGTGACTGTAGCAATGCTGTTCTTACCATGGCTGTGGGTAAGGAGCTTTTCTTCTGCTGTTTGGGCAGCCTTCAGTCAGGGGAATTGAATTTGTCCAATTGTCTTGATCATAGAATCGTAGGATATTTTGGGTTGGAAGGGTTCTTAAAGATTATCTAGTTTCAGTCCCCCTGCCATGGGAAGGGACACCTTCCACTAGACGAGGTTGCTCCAAGCCCCATCCAACATGCTTTGAAACCAACCTTGAAGCTAGCCTCCTTCCATACAACTGCCCATCAGACCCATACTATCCATGTTACGATTGACTGTGTCTTAAATGTCACACGTGTGGGTTTAACTGATTTATTTAATTTGTACGTGTGACATTCCCATCCTCAAACTGCTAATGCTTACTTTTTCTTTTTTTCTTCTTTTCTTCTTTTTTTTTTTTTGTCTGGCATGGACAGGAATGTTCTTACCGATTCAATCCATTTCTTATTACATGGCAGTAGACCTCATTTAATTAAGTGCAAAGTTATAAACTAAATGGTTCCCAAATGTATAACATTTTTTAGTATTTAGCAAAGAAAAAAAAAAAAAAAAGAAGCAAAACCAAAAATGAAAAACCTCATGAGCAAGTGTTTGCCAAGTGTTTGTGTCGGGTTAGCAGGTGTTTGGAGTAGGTTTTGTAGCTAAAGGTACTGCTAGATACAGAAGAATTAATGCTTTTATGAGGAAATTACCCATTTTACCTGCGCAGGTGACACAGGACCGCATGTGTGCACATGAAGGGAATTCTTTACTATGAGACTGGTGAGGCCCTGGCACAGGTTGCCCAGAGAAGCTGTGGCTGCCCCATCCATCCCTGTCAGTGTTCAAGGCCAGGCTGGACAGGGCTTGGAGCACCCTGGTCTAGTGGAAGGTGTCCCTGCCTGTGGCAGGGGGTTGGAACTGGATGAGCTTCAAAGTCCCTTCCAACCCAAACCATTCCATTGTT
>JBCJKH010066393.1:0-22795 GCA_039877255.1 Loriculus beryllinus | reverse complement strand
TACATACTGCTATAGGAGTCCCACCAGTATCTCATGATTTTTTTACTTTATTTCTGTATTGAAAATACCCTGCAGCATGGCTGTATGTTACCAGGATCAATGTGACAGAAGGTGCACACCACGACAAGACTAATTCAAAGATCAGTAAGGGTTGGACTTTCCCAACCTAGTTGATTCTATGATTCTATGACAGTCTATTGGAAAGAGTGATTGCTAGCAGGAAAATACACGCGATGGACAAAGCCTTCCTACAGTCATGCTTTTACAAAACACTAACCCAGGTGAAATAATTAAATAATTACGTGAACAGATGGAATTAGGATATTTCAGCTTTATGTGCATATTCCTGTCAACCATGTTGGAGGAAAGGACATCACTATCAGCTAATGAAGTGAAACATAGGAGAACCCATTTCTCATAGGAGATGTCAAGACACCTACCTCATCTGACATCAGTGTGGCGATGGCTCGGCCAATCTCATGATAGGACTTTGCTTTGCCCTTCGGTCCCAGGAGAATGAAAAGGAATCTGACAAAATAAGCAGATTGTTCCCCTTTAGCATAGCAAAATAGATGGCTTATTACTTATACAGTATCCAGATGGAAATTCAACTTTAGAAAGTTGTGGTCCTTGTTAAAGATCCAGAGGCCGCCAGTGGCCTCCAGCTGATTTGGAAGCAGAGGTTACACTCTGTAGCCCATCACACTTACTCAGACAAGCAAGACACTACCCAGAGTTTGGCTCCCTTTAGCTTTGAGACCACTACTGAGACCACTATGGCTAAATGCTATGACAGCCCCACGCAGAGATTGCTAGCGTACAGCACCCTAGACTTCAGGATGCTGTGAAGAAACAACGTTCTTCCAGTGCCCAGTACCTGGAAGTGAACTACACATGACAGATGCCAGCTCCAGTGCAGGGTGGTTGAGCATTCATGCCCTGTGCACCACATAAAGCCCACAGGATGGGCCAAGCAGGGCCAGCACAACAGTGGGCACAGAGGGAAGATGTGATTAACCATCCATTGTGAGCTTTATTGCTTCTCCAAGCTATATCAGACAGCACTCCACGTGCTTATTAATGCTCTGCTGGAGCTCAGATCTCTGTTACGGTTCAGCACCCACATGTGAAGGGAAACCATTAATCTAAATTAGGGCTTTAGCTATAAATAATTAAACCCAATTTGTATGCCCTGAATCTCTGCTCCAAGTATAAGATACCTAACAGAGACCTGTAAGCCCATCTGATGGTTTTACAGTCACAGCTTAACTCTTAAGCAGGCAACTTAAGGTGTGAGTCTATTCCTAAGGCAGACACCTTCAGCAAGGGTAACCACATCTACAAGGTATTAGGAGCTGACTTCTTACATGATCTCTTTTGGCAACAGCTATGCTCAAGTCACTGTTAGTGAGTTTGGAAAACAGTATTATGTGAAACCTTTGGAGAAAGGAAATCACTGCTCTTTATCTTTTCTGCCCTTGCTTTTGTCAGTGCCAACGTGCTATGAATCGGGCCTTGTCTATATGACAGTGTGTTCTAATGAGAGTCCTTAATGGAAAAGCTATACACAGAAAATGGAAGCTTCTGCCAATAAAATTGTTTAGCAGTTGTGCCAGAGTAATGGGAATGCAGGTGAAAGGTGGCTGCGTTTTCCAGCCTCTTAAGTGACACTCATTCGAGGAGTTTTAAGTACAGCCTCAAGGCTGGATCTTCAAAGGTACCTGGAGACTCCTGGCCTGGAATGAAAAGTAAATAAATAATAATAAAAAAGATACCACCATTCAAATAATACTTAATTCAGGAAAAACCTGACACTCCCAGTTTGACACTCCCAGTTCCTAAACTAAGTTTCATGTGCAAGCCAAAGGCATCAATGCTGGAATGGCAAAAGCCACTACCACCTGTAGAAGTACTCTTGCTTCAGACTTGATTTCACACCGTAGACATGCTAAGCTGGCAGCTACTTACACAGCATCTACAGCCTTAGCTGTAGAAACACAAGCTTCCTCTAAATCTCCTGTTCAGATTTGTTCCACAAAAAATTATTTGGTTCATGGCTATGGCACAAAAATATATCTGCCTTCATGCTCACCTCTTCACCTTGACAACTGACTTGTCAAGAAAGCCCTGTTAGTTCTGGTGGCCATCTCGCACGATGGCCAGAACTTGTTGGCCAGTGGGTTTTCAATGAAGACCATCGTGCTGGTGTCGCTTCAAGCGCTCAGCCTGAGCTGGACTCTATCTAGCGATGTTGAGACAAAAGTCTGTTTCTCTCTCATATGTCAACTCACCCTTGCAATTAGCAACAAAAGTCACATGGCAGGAGACCAATGTCTCCATTTCACCTAATTTAGCAAAGCCAATTACTGGGGCAATTTTCAGCAAACTCCATATCAGCATGTGTCTCAAAAAGAAACACTTATCGCTGCTCAAAACAACTCTTAAAGCTTCTTGAATTGAGCCTTTTTCCAATTACAGCTCTTCCTTTCTATCAGTAATGGAAAATAAACACACTATAACCTTGAATAAGTTGTCTAATCTAAAACCTTTTTCACTGCCTTCAGTGTGAATTTGGGTCAGCTTCAACTTCCAGTCATAAATATCAATTGTCTCTCATAGCTAGACTGAAGAACCTTCAATAATTAAGTCCCTTTAAATATCCTCCCTTATCGATCCAGTCACTCATCTGTCAGAATAAGCCATTCGAGGCTTTTCTCCTCTCTTTAGTCACTTTGAAGGCTCTTTCTTCCACAAACCTCTGATCTATCAGTGTCTTCCTCAGGGAAATCATCCAAGAGCTGGCAGTTCTTTCAGTGCAAATATAACCTATTGCTACTCAGGAACCTGATGTGAGGCTGCTTTACTGAGAAAACGAAGTTAGGAGCCAAGGGACAGGACTTCAGGTATGGACAAGCACGGGAAGTAGGACAAGGGGAAATGGCTTTAAACTAGAAGAGGGTAGATTTAGGTTGGATCCAAGGAAGAAACTCTTCACTACAAGGATGGTGAGGCCCTGGCACAGGTTGCCTAGAGAAGCTGTGGCTGCCCCATCCCTGGCAGTGTTCAAGGCCAGGCTGGAAGGGGCTTGGAGCAACCTGGTCTAGTGGAAGGTGTCCCTGCCCATGCATTTTAACTCCAGGAAAGTTACTTTGGTTTGAAATATTGGAATTACAGCCCACAGATTAAAGTTACTGGGAAATTCATTAAAGTTACTGAGAAAGATTTACATATAGATCTTATTAGTCATATTTCAATGAGTATGGAGGCTTAATGGAGAAAATGAAATATGTTGGCAGAGTGCACTGATCCCTAAGTTTCCAACCAATGTCAAGGTTGGCTATCAGTAGTAATTCCTGATTTTGTGAGGGGAAAAAAGAAGTATCATTATAATCCTTCTTCTAAATGGGCTCAAACTGTTGTCTTTTGCTGGGTCAGTATTTGGTCTGCATTGGGGGGATTGGAGTGGGCAGTCATGTAACGCAGCACAGCTTTCACATCCTCTTTTTTCTTAAATTACTCTTGAGCTCAGGTATCAAAATTAAGTCTTGTGACCTGATCTCCTTCTGTGGAGAGATCCTAAATGTCTAAGGGTATGGCTGACACACCTATTTATTGCCTTGTGTGCTTGTCCCTGTCATCTAAAATTGGGGACTTTGACTGTAATGTACTAGAAAAAGTTTGGATTATATTCACTACACTGATTTTTATTCAAAGGTGTTACCCCAAAGCTCAAAGATCAAGTGACTGCTGCTGCCTCTGGACATTCAAAGTGGGATTCTTAACAACTTTGTATTTCTATTTAACAGGTTTGCTGGCCTGCAGCACGATAGACTAATGTGATTTTTATTGTACTAGCATGCACGGGGATTGTTTACCTCCTGGAAAATGGGATATTCAGATGCTTCATTCAACCTCTCTTATCAAAAAGTGAGCAAAAGCTATTGCCTTGTCCCATGGCATTTCTTTGTAAATGGGCTATTTTTTGAAATTGTAAATACGCATGTTCTGTAGTTCAGGTTTTCCACCTTCCTGAGCTCTGCTATTATTGGTTATTCAACTAATTCTAAAATTTAAGTGTTTATTTTTCACCCACATGCTTACTGTTTCCCAGTATTTTATTAGAACAAGGTAGGAAACTGGTTCAGGATAGCCTGTGGGGTTTTAGCATTATTAGAAACTATTTTAGAGATATTCTAGGAATATCAGTATATATATATATATATATATATATATATATATAAAAAAAGTATTTTTCTTCTTTTCTTTCTGGAAAAGCACTTTTGCTTGCTTGCACTCTTCATACTTAATCTTTCTATTCCCTTGCCTTCACAATTTGCAGGACCAGTGCATGCATGATTCTTCGAAGCGCTTAGTATAACCATAACTTCACTGATGCAAGTAGCTGATATGGTTACTCACATCAATAAAGAAGGAATCTACCCATACATGTGTGTTTGCTAGCATTAGCAAAGCACTGTTTGCTGGATGAACAAAAAGGCCAAAGTGATAGAGGCAGGAGAAAAATTACAAGTGTTAGCCAGGGTCTTCAGTTAGGTACATGGATGTGATAAATTAATAGTTGAATTTTTCTCTTTTATCAACATGACTGATATTATTTAGACTGTTTATCAAGGGATGGGGAATAGAATCCTTTCACTTTGATTCTGTTAAAATTGATAGCACACTACTGCAGTCTCCAGCAAAAAATAAGCTCCTGAAATTTGGGTTTTTTTATTTTGATATGAAGGATCATATGATGACTTAAGCATAAACAGAAGTCTTCAGGGCAGCATGTGCCAATGCTGCCTGTAGACTATTAGATGGTATCTTGAGAGGCAATGAACGTCACGGCAGTGAGCAAAGGGAAGAAGAATGACTCAACAACGTAGAAATTAAAAGTTGTCACCTTTCCACTCTGTTTGATCTTTTAATCAAATAGTTGTAGCGTTTGAAGAAGTATTGAACACATGAGACATCTGGGAATTCCTTTCTTAGGTCATGTTCTATCTATAGATCTGTGATCGAGCATGTAATGCAGATAGGATGGCTGCAAGCAAGAATTTCTGTGTGCGTTTTGGGGTTCCCGGTGAAACTTGCTGCTGCCATGTGAGCTCATTCAGGTTTTCTGTGGCATCTTTTTTTCCTCTTATTTTCATTTGGTAGATGTAAGAATTTGAGAGAAAAGTATTCTGTCTATAAACCTTCCTCACCTTGAAATAAAAGAAAATAAATGTTAATAGGTGTAATAAGCCAGAGGGATAGGTTCTGGCCAAATGAGCCCATTGGTTTATAGAAGGTGTTACGATTGGATAGATTTTGGCATGTTGCCTTCCAGTGCAATGTTTTATTTCACATACCTTTGTAGCTCATAAACCTAGTACGATTGATCACTAAAATAATTCCTTGTTCCAGAATAAAACTCTCATATTAAGCTTTTTACATTTATGGAATTTGTCTAGCCTGTTCAGTAATAATTGTCTGGGGTACTAGTATTTTTGAAGAGAATTGGTTCTTTTCTAAGAAATGAAACTATCTTTTAACAACTGCTTAATTCAACAAATTATTTTGGCTAAGAATTGATTACTCAAATGCAAACTAATTTTGGCTAACCAGAAAAAAAGTAAAATATTTTTTCTTGATTTCCATCAGAATTGAGTTTCTCCTCTTCCCTAACCCCTGACCTGAATAAATGTTTTCAGAACCATGTGCAAAGTATGAAGCTATTGAAGACTTTACACTGCAGCATCACTCTTTGTAAAGAGTCTCTTTCACATACAGTCTTCAAAAATGCCATCAGTTACTTCAAAGAGGGCATTTTCTACTTTCTTCAAAGACAACATTTTGAAACAACAGCGAGTTGCCCAGTGACTTCTTGTGTTCAGGTTCATACTTAAATAGATACTGTATGCTTTATGAAGTGAGGTCCTGGTATGGTTCCTGAAATTTGTTAAGACCTGAGGTTTGTCTGACTGGAGAAAAGAACTTGTATTTTTCTTACATCTACAAGAAATTGGATTCAGACATGGGGAAATCTGTAGTATTGTTTGACTTGCTACTTTTGCTAATCTCTGTGGTCTGTTGTTTGTCTGTATTTTTGCATCTTGGTTTAATATAGGTTGAAGAAAACATAAACACAAAAGACTTCCTTATGTAACAATAGTTTGCATGGAAGTTGGTCTGGAAAATGATTGTGTTTACTTTACAAGGCATAGTAAATAGGCAACATGTATTCTGCAGAACTTTAGTTTTCAGTCTTTTTTTTTAGATGTGTTAAATGTGAGGGAAAAGCATTATGTTATAAATGTACAAAAGTAGAGTGATTTTGTGGAGGTTTACATACACGTGCACATGGATAGAACAAAGCTTTCTGGTTTTTTGGTTTGTTGTTTTTTTTTTAATTGCCCAGAGCAATATTTCAAATCTATTCATCAGTATTCCATCACAGTCTTTACAGGTTTAGAAGTGTCTGTGACTATTTATATTCCCATGGCTTCTGCAGAAATTCAAGGCTCTTCAAGGGAGCAAAGCCCTCATCAGTGCCTGGAACACCAGAGAGTCACACTGACTGATGGTTTTGAGGTCAGGCAAAAACACTGCCTGTGCTGGGTGGGTTTGGAGAAGGGGGTGGTGGTTATCACTTTCCATGTAGTCTGGGCATGTTGCTTCCTAGAGTCATACAGATGTTGTCACCTAATGGTTCCTTCCTGTTCTAGGGACCAAGGTTTGGACAAATCCCTTAAGGACACTGCTTTTCTTCCTGTGGCATATTTCAGGTTTACAGTTCTTCGGTTTCCTAGATATTTATTCTTGTATTGATTTTTTTCAACTCCTTCTCAGAGACGCATTACTCGCGTAAAATTTCCGCAAACAGGCAGATCTCAGGATCTTATTTCTTAGGTTTGCAACAGTCTATAAGCTGAAGTAATAACAGAAGTAAAAAGATAACTTTACACAGGGAAACCAGTTAGACTTAGCCAGCAATGAATTATGAAGGAATATGCATTATCAAAGCCCTGTGGACAAATAGCAAATCATAGTGTGAATGCTTGCTAAAAATATTGTGGTCTCTTTCTAAAAAATTCTCTCCCTTATTTGAGAATTTCTTACTTTTCCACCATCTAGAGCAAGTCTTCAGTATAAAATACAGTGGCTTTTTTCACTTGTGAGCTGATTTTTCAGGATAAAATGACTTCTATTGTTCTTTATTCTTCTTTTTTCTTTTTTAAAAAAAAATTTTTTTCCTCCAGTTCTCTGGAATCTGACTTTATAATTAATTTATTTTGTCCCACAGCTGTTAGCCATCTGTATTCTTGGATTCTGGCTACTTTACATTGTGTAGTCTGTAGGCAATGCACAGCTCCTAACCTGAACCCCCCAAAAGTTGTCATATATTTTTCATATGATTTTTACAAAGGGTAGTCTCTTATCCTGACAATGGGTTCTGGTGGTGAAATGTCACCTGCATCTGAAACACTAGCTGTGCGTGACACGTGTGGTATGAATAAGTAAATTGTAGAGCTGTGCAGCTGCTTTACCTTGACACCGTATCTGGGGAAATGCTACACTTAGAGCAGAAAAACACACATAATTTGCTGTGCCAGCTCATGGGGCAGGACGCACTTGCAAAATCCTTCTTCTGTCATTTCTACTGTTTCTCTTTTGTTTCTGTGGTTAATTGTCACCCAGATGCATCAGTCACCATGAAAACTTTTTTTTCCTTTGAGAGTTTGTGTCTGGTTAGTTAGTTGTCAAATCATTGCTTCTGATGCTCCGGTCAGCATTTCTTTGGCTTCTGTTGTCAGGGATTTGAATTTAACAATAAAACCTTCTGAGTTAATCTGTCTCAAGCTATGAAGTGTTTTTGTGTGTCATTTGTGGAATTAGAGATGGTATAAATACATAATGGTCTTCTATAAAAGACCATGTACAGCTGATAGGACCAGTGTTTTGTCTGCACTTCCAGCAGGTATATCTATAATATTAATGTAATATTTCCTCTGTTTTTAAAGACACTTCAGTTCTCTTTAGTGTTGTGGGAAAGTTTTGGTAGGCTGACTGTAACAGTAACTTACTGCGGGCAAAAACACTGAACACAAACTGAAAACAAATGAAAATAAACATGCTAACTTACTCGAGGTGGCTGAGGATGGCTTAGATCCCTGGGTGGAAGATGTCTTCCTCTGTGGTGTACACACTGACCAGTGTAGCCATAAGGTGTTCATGACAGTCCACATCGCTTCACCCTCTGAAGAACTCCTGTTGGAGGAAAAGTGTTTATAAGCGAAACAACCAAGCTCCTTGCAGCCTTCTCTGCATTAGAAACATCCTCTGAGGCGGAAGAGATGGGTGTGCCATGATGAAATACACTCTCAGAGTATTTATGGATCTACAGCAATTTATATTTTCAGGGTGCTTAATGAAGTAGAATAGCATGCATATCGAATCTGTTCCATCACAAAGTCTAGCACTGGTGGAAATGTTAGGCTTTCCAAACCAGTTGGCTTTGGGAGGAGGACAAAAAGATGCAGCACCCATCAAGATGTCGTCTCAGGAAGGCCAAGGAGGACCAATGGCTCTAAGGTGCAGCCAGTGAGAGCTCTGGGAAAGATACAGCAAATGAGCCTGGGTGACTCAATTGCTCTGCAGGGACATCCAAGCCTTCATCACCAAACTACTTATCTTAGGGATCCTCCTGTTGATCAAGTCAGAATGGCTTGCCAATTGGTGGTCTGTATGAAAACAGCATGAAAAAAGAAAATATTATGACAAGTGACTGGAAAGAATAGAAATTACGGATTTCAGATCAGCAGAAATGTCTGTGTGGATTATATCCAGAGCAGTCTAACCCGCATATTTTCAGCTAAGTGCAGGGAGATCGGTTGTGGATAATGGCATGATGGGTACTGTAGTATATATAACATTTTGCCTGTCAATCTAGGTATCTTTGTTAAAGTCATCCATACCTTTCCTTACCTTCCTGTGCAACAGCTTTAATTACCTTTCTCTCTTCCTTGAAGAGCAATAAAGACCGACTTCCTTCAGCTCCTCAGTTTTCTCATTAGGTCTTCAGATTTTGGTGTCCATTTAATATTTTAGGTCCAAAACAAGCCTTCTTTTTGCATGATGAATGTAAGCCAGCTGTGTCCTCTCTTTCTTTCTTTCTTTCTTTTTTGCAATGTTACGTGCCATACCCAGCAACAAAGCAAAACAGAACTTTTTGAATTAGCATCAGCAGAGCAGCAATCTTGCTTATGAGAATCTAGGAATAAAGAACACAAAACAACTTTTCAGGAACTATCACTACTATTTGGAAAAGCATACAGATATTGTGCATGAATAGAACTTCAGTTGAAGTGTTCATGGGTAAGGAGGTGCTAGTGGGTGCTTCTAAAGTAACGTTATGTTTGCATTTAGAGCAAGAAAGAAAAAGTGATTATTTTTTTTAAGCCTAAAGAGCGAGAGGGTTTTTTGCTCCCTCAGAATGAAGGGTTGCCAATATGTAAACATTTCAGGGAGAATTTTACACCACCTCATCTTTATGTCAGGCAGCATTTTATGGTTGAATGATCTCCTGCCCCGGCACTTGGCAGCTATACTCCAGGGGCCGACTTTGAGGATTAGAGTGACAGTCTATCAGTGGATCTTTTCCAATATAAACTAGACTAGGACAATTTAAAATCAGTTGCTATCATCAAGTCAAATTAAATTTATTTATGTTAGAGGCTTTCCTATGAGTATTTTACAAGAGCATGCAATTTTAATATCCGGAGGGACTTTTCTTATTGTTGGTGTGATTTGGGAATGTTCTAATTCATGTGATTAAGAACAATTTACCTGATTTCTTCCAAAATTATGTGATTTGTAACATTCAGGTCCAATCAGTGTCTAACTCACAGTGTTCACACAAATTTTTCCTATTCCTGCTTTTTACAGGTGGAAATAACACTTCAGGATATCAATGACAACCCACCAGTATTCCCCACAGATATGCTTGATCTCACTGTAGAAGAGAATATAGGAGATGGATCGAAAATATTGCAGCTGACAGCCATGGATGCTGATGAGGTGGGAGTGTGGTTTCATATTTCAGTATCTGTACTAAAAATGCTATTCTGAAAATACGTGGTTTTACCTGTTCCCTTGTTGCCTTTGGGAGAGCTTGGCCTTGGGAGTCATTGCGGTCATGCTTTGAACTGCATTTGGCCTAGTCACAAAACTGTGTTCAGTATCACAGAGTCACGCAGAGGCAAACACACATGAGCAAGTGAGATAAATACTCTGTTACTTGAAGGCTACTCGCGGGTTTGCATATCATGAGTTAATGTTTTCCTAACATCACTTAATGAGCAGTTCCATCAATGGCAAAAAATCATAGTCATAGAATGGTTTAGGTTGGAAAGGACTTTGAAGCTCATCCAGCTCCAACCCGTTGCCACAGGCAGGGACATCTTCCACTAGACCAGGTTGCTCCAAGCCCTGTCCAGCCTGGCCTTGAACACTGACAGGGACGGGGCAGCCACAGCTTCTCTGGGCACCCTTTTAGTAGAGAATTTCTTCCTAACATCTAACCTGAATCTACCCTCTGTCAGTCTAAAGCCATTCCCCCTCATCCTATTGCTACATGCCCTTGTAAAAATAGCCAACATTTTCTTTTTAGATGATTTTCTTGTTTTCACTCTTGTCATACACTGTACTTGATGACTTGGTGAGGGTGCTGGGATTCCCAGCTTGGGATATAGATATATTGACATTCAGTTTAAGGCCACAGCTTGAGATCTGAACTAGGTTTGAAGCAGAGCTGTTGTATTTGAGCCAAATTTCAAAGTGTGTAATAAAATCAATATCAGAGGAGCCTTGGAGAGCAGGAAAGCTTTTGATAATGCTTGCTCACCCTTGGATTAGAACTATTTAATATCAATATTATCCTTTCCTAAAGAAGGATTTATTTCACTAAAAAAAAGGAGAAATAAATAATGGTAAAATATGTGCTCTGTACGTGAGCCTATTTCCAAAATAGTTTTGCCTCCTTAGATTCATTACTGTGAGGACACTGCAACCGAAGAGCTATTAAGAAACTGGCAAAAACCTTTGAGCAACTGATGTTAAACTTTGGACAGTAGGCTTAATGGGGGATATTGCAGTCTTGTATGTGTCAGGCAAATATATACACATATAATTTGGTGTGTTCATTTCTTCTGGAAAGTAAGTTCTAAGAATGTTAATCATACTGTTTCATTCAGTTGAACTGATTCTTTCCACTGGGGAAAGGCCTAAAAAATCAATATGAGCATGCAAAGGAGTTTGTGTTGTCATTAAAATATAGCGTTACACTTGACAACAACAAGCAATTCTTGCATTCAAATAATAAGGTAATTCAACCTCCTCAAGAGAATTTTATTTCTGACCTATTTTGTGTTAGCTTGGTTAGTTGTCCTGTGATTGTTAATTGATGTACTTAATCTTACTGCTACAGAGCGGACCACTGGAACACCCCCAGGAATGCTACTAACGTAATCGTGAGCTTTTTGTTCTTCTCTTTATTTTCTGGTAGCAGCCTGACAGACAGACAAGAGAGAGGATTTTGGAAAGGTGCATATCTGTAACAAAAATTGAAGCTGCTTATATTCAAATTTGGAAGTAAATATTGAGCTACCACTCTCTGCTGTGATACGGCAAACAGATATCTAAGATTTTAGCAATATTATGCTCCAGCCTCTTCTTAACCATTACTAAAATGCACTTGATATTTTATTCATTCTGAAGCACTCCATGTAGTGGGAATTCATTTGTTACCTTAGAAATCAGTTGAGCTTTTTATAAAAAAGAATTATTTCAGTTTCCCTACCACATCATTTGTAACTCAAAGCCTTTACAAAAAGTCCAAGGTTTTTTAGCAGTGTGCAGTTTAGGGTTGAGATCCTTACTTTTTCTTTCATACAATATTCCTGTGACATTACATTTTTCTGGCTTCCTTCTTTGCATATGCCACCCATATATGCCCCTCAGTAAATTAGCATGCAGCCTTTGCTACATGCACAGGTGCTTTCAGAATCCAAGTTTCAGCTTCAAAAGGGTAAATGAGCCATTAAAACTCATGGCTGAGTGGTGTACAAGAACTCTCTTGCAAATATTTTGAACTAGTAGTATGAAGGCAGAAAATTTCAAACCCTTGTCTGTTGTAACAGGGACATTGTACAGAGCTGAGGAAACACGTAAAGACATTCTCTAAGTGCTAAGTGGTACTAAAAGCTTTAACAGTTACAACAGCTTCTAATACTTTGCAGCTTTTTTAAAGTCAGTTGTCGATGGGAAGTTTTTATACAGCCTTTAATAGGTTTTACATGCCTGTATTTTGTTTTGCATCTCACTAAACTCATGTAAAATTACTACTTTGATAAAACAGTATCACACATAGCTGCATTTTTAGCTGCACTCTCTTAGGAGGATACTGGTTAGTCAAACAAGAGATGAAGAATGTGGTCACCTCTGAAATCTGAAATTCTCATCAGATTGTTTTTGCTAGGCTGCACAATTGGAGGAAGGCATGTGCCATCCGCAGGTACACCTGAGCACACAGAGGTTGTGTACGCTGGAATCCTGTGAGCAGCAGTTCAGGGCTGGGCACTTGCAGAAGCTTGTTTTCTTTCTAAATTTCATTTTATCAGTTTGCTCATGCCACCTCTTTGAAACAGCACCCTAGAGAAATGGTTTGGCAAGAGGCACTCCCATGAGGTCAGGTTTCTAACAGGTCTCCCATCTCACAAATACAAGTGGGTGTTTATCTCTGTTAATTTGCTTTTTTAGGCAAGAGTGTTTGAAACAGATGCAGAATTTCTTTCTCTCCGGTCTCTTTGTTCTGTTCTTCACCTCAGAAGTGCCACTGCTGTGGGGGTTTCAGCTGTGATACCCGAGGAGGGCCACAGTAAATATCTCCTGTCCCACCAAAATGCATCATTAGCACATGGGGTATAGGTACATGTATCCAATGGTGGAGGTTAACAAAACTTCAGTTCCCTTAAGCCTATCTTGGACAGATTCATAGGTCTCTTTCTGTTCTCCTTTAAAGCTGGTGCTGTGTGTTCTAGCCATCCCCTTGTATCTCCTGGACCACCCGTTGGCTGCCAGAGCCAGCTTTAACCACCTCCCCAGCCCCAGGAGGCGGGTGGAAACAGATCTCAGGTAGCATTTCTTTTCCCAGGAAACTTCAGTACTCCTCAGGACTAAGACCTGTAAGATGGGGTCCTGTGAGGGGAGAAAGGGAAAAAAAAAAAAAAACAAACCAAAAAACAAACAAGTATTGATCATTTTTAATGTAACATTACTTTTCCTTAATTTTCCTTTTAACCGTAATGCTCAAAGTTCATATGAATCCTTTTTTTCCACAGATGAATGGGATGCTTTCTTTGATGCAAAATCTCATGCTTTTGACTTCCAGCACAACCCAGAACTATGATTTTAATGACAGATGATTTGTCACTCTGAAGCTAATTATTTTCAGGGGTGAATGTATTTCCATGCAGAAACTGGCCTTTGAGAGGCTGCTGCAAGCATGGCTCCCATGAGTTTCTGCTGACCAGGGGCTGCAGCTCTGGTCATGATCTGGTGGAGCTGCTGTATGGCCCTCCTTGCATCCCTTCTCCCTCTGTTCTGTCCTCCATCCCACCTTCAGAATGTGAGAAAAGCAGAGCTGATCCCACTGGCAGGAGCAAAACGTATCTGGGTAACCTTGTCATAAGTCTCATAAGTAAAAACTGTGTGCGCATGTATCTTTACTAGGTATCTGAAGTAGGGACTGGGCAGGAAAGCTGTTTATTAAAGGAAACTGTTCTGACAAATATTCGCCAAGTGCAGTTACTGGAATGTTTCTTGTCTTACAGAAAATTATGATGTGGTTTTCCTGGCAAATATCTTGATTTGACCACTTCCATTTTTACTTAGGGAGCCAATGCCCTTGTCACATACACTATTATCAGCGGTGCGGATGATAGCTTCCACATTGACCCTGAGTCAGGAGACCTGATAGCCACCAAGCGCCTGGACCGGGAGCGCCGCTCCAAGTACTCCTTGCTGGTTCGTGCTGATGACGGCCTGCAGTCCTCAGATATGAGAATAAACATAACTGTTAGCGATGTTAATGACCATATCCCCAAATTCTCCAAGCCAGTGTATTCCTTCGACATCCCAGAAGATGCCACTCCAGGTAAATAGGAAACTATCCTAAAACAGACTTGAAATTTTCTTTTTGTCAGTCCACAGGGATTTGAATGGGAAGGGGTAGCCAACCTGTCTGATTTGGCCAGGAGGCAGAAGATGCTGAAGGCCTTAGATGGGACAGAGAAACAGAGGGAATCTCATCATGCTGTTTCCTAGGAAATCTGTATCACTAGTGGGTTCAAATTTCTTTTCAATGGGAAATGGAGAAATGATTGCTACTCAAATAAATCCTAGGTGCAGAATAGCAATTATGCCCGTATCCGAACGGATATCAAAAAGAAAAGTAAGAACAACTTATAGGATACAAAGTGTATAACCTGTCATGAAGATGTGATGGTGAAGCTAATACTGATTTAGGGAGCCATCTTCAGTGAAGGTGAATTACAGTACTTAATTCATCAAGTGTAGGATCAGATAATGGGTGACCACTGAACAGCCAGTAATATGCTGATTCCTTAAGAATAATCCCTACATGACCTCAGTTACTAACCCTAACATCATATTTCCTTGATCTTAGCTCTGACTCCTGTTTTTGACATGTTTTATTTTTTCTAGAAAATCTAACCTTTACATAATTAATTGTGGTTCCTAAATCTGATCACCAATCTCTTAAGTTGTTGTTTTCTCCTTGTGAATCTTGCTTTGTATTCAGGAATGCTTTGATATTTAAAAGTTAGTTCATAAGCTAGAAAATACTCCAGAAATTATTGTCACTGGCAATAGAAATTTTCCAGTATTTTATAGAGGCTGCTCATGTAAAAGCAGTGTCTGCCAGTATAAGTAACCGAAGCACCTTAGAAGCTTATTCTAAAATGTGAATAAACAAAGCGGATACAAATGGCATGGTGATAGCTTTCAACCTTTTAGTTTAGGGCTTTGATTTATAAGCATGGGAGGCTCAGCTTGGGATAACCAATATTACCCCCATGCCTTCCAAATTTTGCACCCTGTCCCATGCTCACAGTCCCATAATTCAATGGTGTTTTGTGTTAAAGGATTACATTGCAATCAGCTGTGCCTCAGGAATCTGGTATGATAGTAATTGAGATGTCTGTGGAGCACAGGCTGTCTTGGTTGCTGATCCCCAGCTATGCTCTCCTCTATTGTCACGCAGAGTCTTGGGGCTCTGTCTGTTTTAACAGGAATAACCCTAGAAATGGCAAGCATAATTCCCTCCACATTAAGATGAGGCTTCTCTGTGATCATTTATGCGGTGTACATCTGTGTCCTAACACAGCTCAGTGGTGATAGGTTCTGAAGGAAGAAAAATCTGATTTTGTACTTTTAAGTGCTGCAGCTTTCCTTGTTCCCCTTCAGGGCTCTGTTCTCTGTCCCAGAAAAGAATCCCTGTTCCCCTTGAAGCCTGGCAGCTGTGACTGGGAATTGTACCTTCCTAGGGCTTGTACCTCTGCTGAGCCTCTCTGACTGCACTGTGATGAAAATTGCTGGAGGGCAGATAATCCTGACTGGCTTTTGGACAGCCCTCTTCACCAATTAGTGTGCAATAACACAGAATCATAGAATGATTTGGGCTGGAAAGGACCTTAAATCTCATCCAGTTCCAACCCCCTGCCATGGGCAGGGACACCTTCCACTAGACCAGGTTGCTCTAAGCCACATCCAACCTGGTCTTGAACACTGCCAGGAATGAGGCAGCCACAGCTTCACAGCAATCAGAATTGTTAGAGCATGAAGTGATCAAATGGGTGTAAAAGATACCACGGTATTCAGCTGGGTTAAAGGAAATCGTAACACTCCTCTTCATCCTGATGATAAGTAACTTTCATTGTCATGTTGCTTGAAAATGGTTAACTGTGTTACACATTATTTATCTGGTTCCATGGAAAAGAAATGAAATCATTTATTTTCTTGGAAATGAGCTGATCTTAATTATAATTATTGTTTGAAATACTAGAGAGTAGCATTTCCAAAATTTAGCAAGATAGTTCAGTCATGTGAACACAGCTATGCAGAAATGAAAACAATTCCCAACAAATTTACAAGAAGTTGAATTTCAGAAAACAGTGAAGACAGGATGCCTATAAGGTTTTTAAGTTTTCTAACCACAGTTACCCTGAAAAGCCATTTTTTCAAAAGTGGAGCTGGGAAATTTGTTATGTACTGACATTTCAGTTTCTGCATTTAGAAAGAAATATCTAGAAGATTTCAGAACCCCTGTTTGTCTGTGAGGAGGAGTGGGTCCTCTGAGTTGTAGAAAGAAATGTGTAGCAGGATAAAAGGTATTTTTGCCTCAGTTAATATGTAATCTAGATATGTTCCCATTTAAAGATAAAAACAAATATTCCTTGCCATTTCTTGGGGTTATTTAGTAGCCCTTTAAAATAAGCATCATACTGAATACTGTTCCTTTTAGCTTTCAAAAACCTTTTATAGCCGGTAATCATACATCGTTGGGGCTTGAATTTCTGCTGGAGGACACCTCTTATTCTACAGGGTTCCTTGATGATGAGCTGGTTCTGACCACACCAGTGAGCTGCCTTTTGGGAATGACTGATGTTGTTGTCCTGTCATGCTGTGCAGGTTCCTTAGTGGCAGCTATTCTAGCCACTGATGATGACTCTGGTATCAATGGGGAGATCACGTACACCGTAAATGAAGATGATGAAGAGGGTATCTTCTTCCTGAACCCCGTTACTGGAGTCTTCAACCTGACCCGTGCACTGGACTATGAAGTACAGCAGTATTACATCCTTACTGTCCGTGCAGAAGACGGGGGAGGCCAATTTACTACCATCAGAGTGTACTTCAATATACTGGACATCAACGATAACCCGCCAGTGTTCAGCATGACCTCATACAGCACATCTTTGATGGAGAATCTGTCTCCAGGATCTGCTATTCTCAACTTCAGCGTTACTGATGCGGATGATGGTAGGTGTTTCTTCATATTCTGTATCACTGATAGTAAATACATATTTCACCTTAGCACCATATTGGAAGACCTAGCAGTAAAGGCACATTAAGGCTTTGGATGGCAACATATGCTTAAATGAAGTGCTTGCTGGGTAAATAGAAGTTAATTTTCTCACATTTCACATTAGGTTTAAGTGGGTGGTTTCTTCCTTATTTTTATTTGTGGTAAATTAAAAATACATTCAAATACTGCTTTTAACTGCTGTTGCAGAAATGAGTTGCAAAGCTGTATTTTACCTAGTGCATATTACAGCAGTTGAACACCACAATTTCTCTCCTGGTGCTCAGGCTGCACATGTTTAAATTAGACCTATGTGTTCATGCGGCTTTGTTAAGGATTTTAGCGATAGGAAAAGGGGTAATGGGTTCAGACTTAAACAGAGGAGTTTCAGGTTGGGTATAACGAAGAAGTTCTTTACTGTGAGGGTGGTGAGGCACTGGGACAGGTTACCCAAAGAACTTCTGAGTGCTCCATCCCTGGCAGTGTTCAAGGCCAGGTTGGACAAAGCCTTGGGCGACATGTTCTAGGGTGAGGCATCCCTACCCATGGCAGGGGGTTTGGAACTAAAT
The DNA here is from genome assembly GCA_039877255.1 of Loriculus beryllinus. Lineage (NCBI taxonomy): Eukaryota > Metazoa > Chordata > Aves > Psittaciformes > Psittacidae > Loriculus > Loriculus beryllinus. Next base: position 5,077 of record JBCJKH010066393.1, on the reverse strand, counting down.
GATCTTACGGTCCTTTTCAACCATAACTATTCTATGATTCTATGATTCTTAAAGTTTATAATATATTCTAAATAAGGTTCTGGCAATAAAAGTCATCATCTGCCATCATCTTAAATGTGCTGTAACATTTAAGTGTATCATGAACAGAATTGTGATCTATAGGGTAGATAGTGGAGGTTAAAAAGCTGATTAAAAGAGATCATAGGAAAATTTTCTCATTAATATAAGCTTTGATCTTGGGATTATTTATGGCATCCAGAAGGTGTTAATGTCCTGCAGTGTAAAAGATACAATTTTTATCGCTTGCTTAACCATTTTGCCATACAGTTTTTGTCCAGGCAAGAATAATTATAAAATACGGCCATAAAATACATAAAAGTCATTCCATAGGATACTGACGTTAGTCAGTGTGACCTAACACAAACTTATTCATAACACTCATAGGGACTTTACAGGTAATTTTTGTGACATGCTAAGCAACCTTGTCTCCTTTCAACTTGACAATGGCTCAGCAAAGCCCATAGAAATGTCTTGGACTGAAATGTGTGCTCCAAGCACAAAGCACCTATGTGCTTTGAGGAATCACACTTCATGCACATAAAATAAGTGAGCTGGTCAAAATTATTCAGTAAAGCAGTTTTGCCTCAGGAAATGCTTAGTTATAGAACTCAAACATTTTTGTGGGAACATAAATTTTGTGCTGATGGATAGAACTTTCCATGGTAAAAATTGTGTAACTGGTTTCGCGATCAAGCTGAGAAAGTGAGTGAGAAGTGATTCCATCAGATAGGCCAACAAGTCAGAAATTATAGCTTGGTGGCACTGGCTATTCTTGCACGGATCTCTTTCACCACTCTTGTTAAAGCTTTTATTTTACATAACCTACCTATAAGTTGGAGGAGGAACTTGTGCTTGTATCATGCATATCCAGGAAGAGATTGCTCCTTCAGACCCATAGCTAAATGGGTTTGTGTCCAGTGTATCTCCTCTTTTATTTCTTATTTTCCCGTTAGGAGTACATTTGGTTTAAATCTTCTTGGAAGTTAATTTCAGTTAACCGTTACGGATCTGTTTTCCTTTTCTCTTCCACCTCATACATTAATTTTCATCTGTGCACAGTGAATGTGAACTATATCATAGCACTGACATATCATTTTACATTCTCTGTGAGCTCAGTTATCAGTGAAGTAAATGAGTATTTGAGGAGTAATGCAAAGAAAAGTCAGATATCTTGCCTTCTGTATTTTCTGGCACACTTACTTTTCTAACAGGCTGGATTTAAAATTAATAGGGCAGAAATTTTATTCCAAGAGTGTGCCAGGTTGAGTTCCCTCATAAGACTGTAACTTCAGGAAATGTTACGATCTAGTGGTGTTTCTGCTTCAAGCCCAAGCTTATTATCCTCTGTTGCCTTATATTTATATGGAGAACAGAAATAGCTAGTATTGTATTCTTCTGCAAGTGGCTCACAGATGATGCACTCAATGCACACAAATATAATTCTGTTAATTATTCATGTTGTATGATTATATATGTAGTCTGAAGGAGCTCTGAAAAGACATTTTTTTTTAATTGAGGTATGCCTGTTGTTTTAGGATAAACACTGATAAAATACAAAAGCATGGTGATAGTGAAACTGCTGCCATTTTCATTTTCTTTTTCAACAAACTCCTTGGGAAACTAGCTGCCTAGCTCAGCTTGGGCAGTTTCATATACAGATGCATGGTAATTATAAGCAACGGCTCCTGGTTATTTACAGGCTAATAAAGAAGTTAGTTTCCTAAAACACTAATTTTGAGATTCAAATTTTATTTTTTTCCACGTTGAATTAGCAGGAAAAATCTTAGGGCAAAGTACAAGCTTGTCTATTTGTTAAAAAGTATAGTAAGACATTCCTTCAGGCAAAAACTGGTGGGATTTCCCAGTTAGACTCTACAGGTATTTACAGAATTGGACAGGGTGTAGGATATTATGTCTTGTTTCATCAGTAAATAAATAAAAACAGAAACAAGACCTTTAAAAGAGCATCATCATGAAATTGCTTGCTCTGTATCTGACCTCTCACTCAGAGTTTTAACAAATTAACCTTCAGATTAAATAAAATCAGAGTTCAGCAAAGAGAATGCCTCTACATTCTCCCTAAGAAAAGCCCAGCTCCAAATCTGGGGAGAGAAGATGGATGAGCCATACAATGTGTCTAAAAAGAACACTTAATTAAGTGGCAGTCCTGCCTCCACTGATACTTAAGCAACTCTCCTTCTGCTTCACAGTTAAACCTATATAAACATTAGCAGCATCGAAACTTATGACAATACTGGACAAGGAATGAAAAGGTACAGGGAGATGAGATAAAGAACAAGCAGTAAATTTTATAGGAACAAACACCATCATAGAAAATTCTGGGGGAGGAAAAGAAGAGTATTTTAAAGTAATTTTCTTCATTAGGACCTAATTCCTACCCATCTCCAAAGTCAATTGACAAAAATCTTGAATTGCCAGAAAGTGCTTTATTGAAGTCAGAAGACTTTCATCCATGGAATTAGTTATTTGAAAATGCAGCTGACCAAAAATAGACTGGCATTAAATTTTCACACTGTTTCATTTGATCAAAGTAATGTAGAAACACTAATATCTGGCATATAAATGTATTAATTTCTTTTATTGCATTAAAATATTTTATCTTTCATGTTTGGTTCTATTTGTTTTATAATTAAGTTCCTACAAGAGAAGAAAAGAGAGGGAAAGATGCCAATTAGAGTAGCCGCTGGGGGAAAGATAATTAAAACTAGTGCTCCTAAATCTCAGCATAATCAACAGCAGAGATTAATAAATCTAATGCAGGAATAATTTTGTTATCAAAGCAATTCAGTCAGAGGGGAAAGAGCTTCTGAGCAAAATGACAAAATGTACAGCAAAGTAATCGTCTGCTTAAGCAGACAGCTCAGTTTCATTGCATGAAAAAGCACATCTGAGGGGTTAATTAGTACTGAACAGTCTGTTAATCTACTAATCCTAAATCATACTCTTTATGATCCAAACCAAGAAACCAATATTTTCAACACTAATTATAATAGGAATTAGATATTTTTATGTAGATATAGATCTCTTGAGAGAGAGAGAGAGATATCTGTATGAGAGAAGACTCATTCCAATAGGGTATTCCCAAAAATGACCTATTTAGAGTGAACTCTGGAGTTAAAGCGGTAACATACCTTTGTTTCCTGTATGGCATATTTAAGGTAATCTTGCAGCCTTGTCAAGATTCAGGATGCATTTCCTTTACCAGGATTATAAATCTCTTCCTTGACCATAATTGCTAGTTATGTTTCGATCACAAGATGAGGGCTGTTTATCTGATATTTTGTAATACCATGCCGTATATGGGAAGCATACATCTCCCCAGTATTCACACTTGGCTTGCTCTAACTAGGCTTGGGAGTTTCTGGTTGTGGCTTTTTTAATTGGGTGGAAGAATTCATGAAATAGTTACATGAATAATAATGTTGCTTAGATAAACTGGGAAAAAGAGAGGAAAACAGCTGTTCCGTGAGCATCAGAACTGTTGAGTCTTGGTTTCCCAAGGAAAACCCTTCAAAACCTTTATCCCTAGCCATTGCAGACAGGGAAAAATCATGCTGAATGAAATGCAGAGACAAGCTCAGCTGGCTGCTCCCTCTGTGGCTGCTCCAGTTAACATCCTTCCCTCTCTCTTTCTTCAGCTCTTGTCAGAAAATAATTATTTCAAAGGCTTCTGAAACTTGGCTGAAATTAGCTGATGGATTCAGAAATGGTCATAAGGAGGCGGAACAGGCAGCACAATTATACAGTCCTCATTTCCATAGGAAATGAGGCCAGAAACATATATATCTGGGACAGTGGGAGGAAGTCATGTTCTCTACCTTTCTTCTCCCCCCACACCAGGCTTGAACTCACAGCTGTCCTTCAGCATCGCCTCCGGTGACAGTGCTGGGCAGTTTGGCATTGACAACAACGGAGTGCTAAGCATCAGACAGCCTTTGGACCGGGAAAGCCAGTCTTTCTACAGCCTCATTGTGCAAGTCCACGACATGGCCCCTCTCCCAGCCTCCAGGTACACAAGCACAGCCCAAGTTTCCATTATTCTGCTGGATGTGAATGACAGCCCTCCAAGCTTTATCTCCCCGAAGCTGACCTATGTCCCAGAAAACACGCCAATAGACACGGTTGTGTTTAAAGCACAGGCGACCGATCCCGACAGTGGCCCAAACAGCTACATTGAATACAGTCTGCTCCGGCCTCTGGGAAACAAATTCAGCATTGGCACTATTGACGGTGAAGTGAGGCTTACCGGAGAGCTCGACAGAGAAGCTGTGTCCAACTACACCTTAACCGTGGTAGCCACAGACAAGGGCCACCCATCCCTTTCTTCATCTACAGATGTGGTGGTTATAGTCCTGGACATTAATGACAATAATCCACTTTTTGCCCAAAAGCTTTATAAAGTAGAGGTGGGAGAAAATACGTTAACAGGGACGGATTTAATCCAGGTGTTTGCTGCGGATGGAGATGAAGGTACAAATGGGCAGGTCCGCTATGCCATCGTGAGTGGAGATGCCAATAATGAGTTTCGGATCGATTCTGTGACAGGTGTGATAACAGTTGCCAAGCCTTTAGACAGAGAGAAAAAACCCTCCTATACCCTGACTGTTCAGTCGTCTGACCGCGGGAGCAGCCCCAGGACCGACACCACCACTGTCAGTATTATTCTGAAGGATGTCAATGATTATATTCCCACATTTGAACTTTCTCCCTACTCTGTAAATGTCCCCGAGAATTTAGAGACGCTCCCAAAAGTTATTCTTCAGGTGCGTATGTTCAGCAAATAAATATCTATCTCATATAATGCTATTAGCATGCCTCAGGATATGTTATTCATGTATAGTGTTTTACTCCAAATTAAAAAGGTGGGAGAAAAGTTGCCTCTTGGCTGTAATCTGATGTGCTGTGGTTGTTGGCTCCTTTACCTTTTTGTTTGTTTGGGTAGGGTTTTTTGATTGGTGTGGGTTTTTTTAGGGGTTGGTTGGTCTTTGGTTTTGTG